>JAUMHM010092928.1:0-25950 GCA_032362435.1 Melikaiella ostensackeni
AGATTTGCATTGATCATATAATTATCTCTCACATATTTATTCTTTTGTTTGCGTACGTAATACTTGAACAGCCCCTTGGTTGAAAATTCACGTCTTTTTTTTTTTAATTCGTCTTTCGATAAAACATTCATCTTCCTGGTTGAAATCCTTCTTTATAAACGAATTCTAAAAAATTCGTTTGTTTTGCTCGAAAAATCAACTATTTGGTTGAAATGCATCTTTGCAGGTTGAAATGCATCTTTGCAGGTTGAAAATTCATCTTTCCTGGTTAAAAATTAACTTTTTTGTTGAAAATTCAACTGCCTTCGAAAAAATTCGCATTTTTGGCTTGAAAATTTAACTAGTTGGTTGTTAATGCAACTGTCTGTTTAAAATTGAATTTATTTTTTGATGAAAATTCGTCTTTTTAGAGCCGAAAATTAGTAACGTAGTTTATGGACAGCCTCTTCGTAGTTTTCTACTAATTCAGATTCAGAGAGCTGATAATGAGAGTTAAAATGTAAAAACGAAAAGGGACTATTTATCATTAAAAAAATAATATTTCGTGTATATACTGCACACTCACGATTTTTCTGTCTTCTGTGGGCACATCCGCGCGTGCGTTATGCTTGCGGGACTTGGGTTCATTGTCATAACGCACGGACAGCTCGTAAATCAACCTTTCAAAATTGAGTTATGTGTCTTACGAAAACCATTCGTACACATATCGAAGCAAACATTGTTGCTATTCAAACAATTGTTGCTCAAAGGTTACTCGAACGAAAACGGAAAGTTCAAAAGAAGAAACGGGTACTCTTGCTGAAATGCGCAATTCGAAATGAAAGAATAGCTCGCAGCTTTTACTGTATGAATATTGAACAATTGTTATATTTACTTCAGACTGAAAAAAAATTATTTCAAAGTTAGTTTTTGCATGCATTATTTTAATATTTATTAAAAATATTTATAAAAGAAGGAAAAAGTCTGCTAATTTTATAATAGATTTCGAGGAGAAAATTTGTTCAGTAAACATTACAATAAATTTGGAAAGAGTCGGACAGAGTGACATTTCGATAAATTCTAACAGGCAGGGCCAGCTTTAGTAAAATAGCGCCCCTAGGCTATTATACTCCCCCCTCTACCAATCTTCACGGTTTCATTAAAAAACTGAAATTGTATTGTTTATTTGAAGAAAATGATCACAGAAATTATTGAATTTGTTGAATTCAGTTACACTGGTTCTCCTTAATTTTCCCTAATTCGCATTGCACTTTTGACTAAACTTAAATTCCCCTAAAACCGTCTGCTTCAACTTCATGGTGTCCCACAGTGGGACAAAGCATCAAAATTTGTTTCAAAAGAGCCTAGAGTCCATAATTCTAAATCGAGTTCGATCTTTTTTTCAAAATACTCTTAATTATGTTCCAAAAAGAATTATAACAACCGATTTTTCAATTTATTTATTGCACTTCCGTGTTAACAAATGAAGTGAAAAAATGGTCATTTTTACAACTTTATTTTTTATCTTTCAGCATACATTCTGAATAAGCTCAGAATCAATAAAAGTCAGTACAGTGGCATTTAAGATATAAAATTAGTTCATGAAATATTTGAATTGATTTTTATAAACAAGTTTTATAAAAAAATTCAAAAGTTGGTGATTCTACGATTCAAAATATTTTTTTTTCAGCAAGTCGACTTTGTATTCCACCGTTAGTGGTACACAATAAAAAATATTGTAACCAATCGACATATTTTAATTTTCTAAACAAATTATAGCAACCAAGGAAACCGAATTTCCAACAAAGCAATTCAACTCTTAACCAAACAAATGCATTTTTAACCAAAACAGATGAAATTTCTGAAAATTGTGGAATTTTTAAGCCAAAAAAAAACGAATTACCGAGAAAAATGTTAATTTTTAACCAAGCAGTTATATTCTCTACCAAAATAGTTGAATTTTCAACCTAAAAAGATGAATTTTCAACAACAGAGTTAAATTCTTAATCAAAATGGATTAATTTTCAACCAAACAGTTCCATTTTTAACCAAAAAGGATGAAATTTCTACCAAATGAGATGAACTTTCATAAAAATACTCGTGATTTAATTCTCAACCGAAAGTGATTTTTGAGGCAAGAAAGAAAAAAAATTCCAACAAGACATGAAGACGAATTTATTACAAAAAAAGTTAATTTTTAACAAGATATTTTAATTCTCTACCCGAATAGTTGATATTTCAATCACAAAAGTGTTAAATTTCAAATCAAAAATAGTTGAATTCATCCAACGAAGACGAATTTTCAACAAAATAGATGAATCCTCAACCGAAACCGAATAATTTACAAATCAAAATGACGAATTTACAACAAAATAGTTGGTTCTTCAACCAAAATAGGTAAATATTCAACCAAAAGTGGAATAGTTAAATTTTCATCTAAAAGAATTAATTATCAAATAAGATCTACTTTTCGACGAACAGTTCAATTTCTGAACGAAAAGATGAATTTTCAACTAAAATGATGAATCTTTAAAAAAACAAAAAATAGTTTTAAAGAAATCAGTGCAAATTTTAACCAAGTCGTTGAATTTTCTACCAAAAAAAAAAAAAATGAATTCTCAACGAAAAATGTGATAGTTGATATTTCAGTCAAAAAACATTATGATTTCGAATCGAAAACAGTTAAATTTATCAAAAAAAAGAGACGAATTTTTAACAAATTAATTGAATCTTAAATCAAAACAGGTTTAGGAATAAGGTTAAAAATTATGAATATTTGAAGAAGTAATCGTCGAAAACAAGTGATAATATTATGGTTTTGGATGCTGCTTGAATTTAGTTTACCCTTGTTTCAGACAAATTGAATGCATATCATTCATCAATCAGAACAGGTTTTTTTTTTGTTTGTGCTTTTAAACATTTTTCAAAGATAACGTTTATTGAGACCCATGTGCTGTTTAAAACGCTAAAAATATCTTTTTTGTTTATTATAAATAATGGCTATATAACTTATAGAATGATCCATTAAACTAAAACTAAAGATAATAAATCACTATTCTGTAAATGAAAAATAAAAATTAAATTCGAGTGAAGTATATTTTTTATTTACAGAATAGTGATTTAATTATTTTTAATTGTGCTCGGAATTAATTAATTTTGATCCAGTGAATAAATCTGTAAGTTAAAAAGCCGTTGTTTATAATAAATCAAAGAATATTTTCTAGCGTTTTAAACAGCGCGCGAAAAGCATCCAATCAGACGTCATGCGCGACGTATACGCAGTATCGCGTGGAGCCCGCGCTGGAAGCACTGGTTCACACGGCCCTAACTGCTTACATCATAGAAATTCTTGGAATGGAGTCACTGTCATCGCAAGTCATACTCGAGACCCTCTCTAAATCGAAGTTCCAGTATATATACTTGTAAAGTATTAAACTCACTTCTATTTTTAGGGTGCCAAAAATTTATCTGGTTTTCTAAAGAAAATCTTTAGCTGGCGACACTTTTCAATTCTCTTTTAGCAACGTTATGATTAAATAAAACTGTTTCGTTTTTTTGTGTGAATTGTAAAGAAATATTTAAAATCCAATAAAAGTAAAAAATAAGCCTAGATAATAATGTATTTATTAATTTTTTGTGGGGTGCCAATGGCATTTAACACAAAAAGTATCATCTCCAGTCATTGGCATCCCAGTGCCAATGACTAGAACATGCAATTCTGGAATGGTTTCATTCGTTGATACCACTGTCTCGATAGAAAAAAGTAAGGTTATGTGATAACGTGTACCGTGTACACACCAACTTGTGATGGCACGGAGTATTTTGCGTAATATTTCAGGGAATAAAGTGTTAAATGAAAAAAATGGATGGAAAAAAATAAAGTAAGTTATTTGAATAAAATTAACACGAATCGTTATAATATATAGATTTACAAGTAGCTTAATACAATAATATAAAGCTATAATTTATATGCCCGGAAATGTAACCTCCAAAATTTTGTTAGTAGCATTTATAAAATTATTCTCTTCAGGTATAAGTAGATATTGTTTTCATTTACTTACAAATTGAATTTACTAGTTTATTAATTTATTGAATTTCAAATAATATGTGGCACAATGCTAAATGCTAGTAATGTTAGGCCAGAATTGATTATGATAGCAAAAGTTTTTATTCCCTTGGTGAACGATTCATTTTGAGAAAGACATCCTACTTTTGAATTTTTTAAATGTTTTTTATAATTTGAGGTATAAAATTAGTAATATTCATAAATGGTATTTTTTTATTTCGTTTAGAATGCCTGACAGGAAAAAATCATGTACCGAGGAAGACATGATCAAAGCTTTAACTGCTGTTATAGATAGTGGCATGTCTAAAAAGAAAGCTGCTGCAACTTTTGGGATCCCGAGGTCCAGTATTCATTTTCGATTAAGCAAAAGTTCTTAAAAGCAACTTGTGGATCAGATCTAGTGCTTACAGCTGAGGAAGAAAACAAGTTGGTCCACTGGGTTCTAGACTGCCAGCGTAAAGATTCCTGTTCAGAAAGATGAATTGCAATCAAGCGTACAGAAGTTTCTGCAAAATTCGCCGAGGGGAAATCCATTCAAGAATAATCGTCCTGATAAAACCTGGTATCATGCGTTCTTGAAACGTCATCCACATTCAGCAGAAAGAAAACCAGAAGGCGTTGCTTTTGCCAGTGCTGTCGTGAATAAGGAGAATATTCGAAACTGGTTTAAGGAAAAAAAAGTTTATTTTGTTGATAGCGATTTTTGTGAAGTACTTAAAGATGAGAGAAGAATGCTGAATGGCGAAGAACATATTTCAATTTATGCGCGAAAACGAAAATTCTTTTAGCTCCTTCAGGTTGTTGAAATTTATGAGATCGAAACGGGGATTCTAAGTTAAATATCACAGTACTAATGACATTTTCAGCTGCTGGCAAAGTGATGCTTCCACAAGTCGTGTATCCTTACACTTGATTACCTTCGGCAGTCTCTAAACCCGTAACAGAGGATTGGTGAGTTAGTATAAGCGAAAATGGTTGGATGAAAGCCGAAATTTTTTATGATTACATTAAAAATGTTCTATATCCGTGCTTTGTTAAAACTAACGCTCCTTTTTCAGTCATCATATTTGTAGACGGTTACACCAAACATAAGATACTTCATTTGAGAGAATTGTACGTAGCTCCAAGAATTGAACTTATTTCTTTATATCCGAATGCAACATGTTTGCTGCAACTTGCCGTTGTAGCAGCATTCAAACCTATGAAAGTCTTCTGGATGGAATGTTTGTCAGAGTGAAGAAGAGAAAATCCTTCAATTTCTCTCACGTGTGAAAAATTTGCACCAATCTTATTAAAAGCAACTGACAAAAATTCTAACACACCAAACACAATAGTTAATGGCTTCTGAGCATGCGGGATATTTCCGTGGAATCCGGACACAATCGATTATTCTAAATGTTTAGGAAAAAGTCCAAAGACAAGTGTCTGTGGGAGATCAGTAGGTACAAGTCTTGTATTCGAAAACTCTGAGCAAATGGTAGGTGAAGGTGGGGGTGAAGAATTGAAGGTAAAGGAATTTGAATCTGTGCAAGGACATATCCAAAAGTCTGATCACTTTTGGATTTTGTATTCAATTTGGCCTGAATACAAAAGAATATATAAAACAAGACTGGCTTAGGTAACCCATTGTAAAAGTATCATGCGAGAAGAGTAGGAGAATCTCGTTATTTCCCAAGGGAATCTTAGTGCAATTGATGTAGAGAACGTTGATATGAATCAAGTCGAAGTCATTCAAATTTCGGACGAAAGATCTCAAGGAAAGTTTAGAAGATGAGATTTTTTCTCCGTCCGTTTGAACTTTTCTGGAATGATCCCGATGCATATGTAAACGTCGAAGAAAATTGTACAAATTTACCTGCGAATTTTTGTAATGCGAAATCAAGGAATAATAGAACTGACCTATTTGTAGAAGTAGATTGATCGAATAATCCGATTGATCTTTCGTCATGTAAGCACTTTAAATTAAATTTATCTACGAAAGACGTTATCATAAACATACCTGAAATGCATAATAATAATAATCATAATAATAATAATTTAGAAGGAGGAAAGAATTCGTTTGACAAATATCCTGTTATGGTTAGTTCTTCGACGAAAAATACTTGTGATAAAGAGTCAGAACATAATTCTAAGACTGTAGTTTTGAACACTAGTCACGCGACATTGAAGCACGATAAGATTGATTCATGTGTAAAACAGGATTGCCTAAATGTTTCTATGAATGCCAAACAATCTTGTAATTTAAGAACGAATGAAGGTTTAGGTGATAAAATTTCAGATAGCACTAATAACGTTATTCAAAATGCGGAACAATATTTAGGAAAAGGTAGAATCCAAGATTTCTTGCCATATTCTGTAACACCGAAATGTAAAAGTGAATAGATGAAAGGAAAATCATTTTATGCATTAACTGCACAAGTCTGGAGAAATGAACAATTAAGAAAAATGAAGTCGATAGAAAATGCCTTCAAAGCTATAGAAGATAAAAAAGAAGCTTGGAAAGGAAAAAAAATCGAAGAAAAAGCTGAAGAGGGGAAAAGCGTAAACGATTAGAAGCGAAAGATGTTAATGTAATCAAAAAGAAATATAAGAAATCTATAGAAAAGGAAAATCAACCATTAGATAATAGTACGATTAATGATCAGATTGTAGTTGTTCAAAAGAAACGAGGTAGGCCACCGAACTGCTCAATAAAACATTGCTGTTTTTATATAAAATTGTATTCATGAATTTTTATAGAATGTATTGTATATGCCTTTAACATTATAGAAAATTATGGAATTGAAAACTCAGGATGAATAATAGAAATATTATTTTGGAATTTTTGATGATCGAATTGGCTTTAGGGTCCAATAATTGAATACAATTTAAATTGCTTCAGACGTTTCGGCACACGATAGTGAAGCAATTTAAATTGTATTCAATTATTGGACCCTAAAGCCAAATCGATCACCAAACATTCCAAAATAATTTTACGATTGAGGGTCAATATAATCCCACCTCTACATATTGTAGAAATAATTTATTTAACCTCATTATCATTCATCATACTGCGTCAGCTCTACCAACACAACGAATTTACAAGGTCCTGCTTCAAAATGGGAAAACAGGGAGAGCAGCAAAATTCGAGAAAAAAGGGGACCGAGTATGTCGGAAATTAATTGCGCGTGTGAGATGTGGAAATACAGAAGTGTGGAATAAGTACTGGGATAAAAAGGAAGGAAGAAGGTGCATGCTGCTGAGCAACATTAAAGCATTGGCTTAATGATTGTGAAAAATACAATGGGACCTCGACATACTTCCCCTCGACTTACTGCCTCCGTGAATGTCTGCGAGCTCGCACTCGTGGGCGAGGGATCGAAGGTGGCGAGAGAGAGGATTGCCGCCGGCCTCGCATTCGTTGGTGGGGAGGTCCGAGAGGCCAAGAGAGGGGTGCGCGAGCTCAGCGAAGTTCCTCCTGACTGTTTACATTGTAGAAATTCTTAGAAGAGTCTTACGGTCAAAGTAAGCAATGCGCGAGACTCGAGCTAATTCGAGGTTTTAGTGTGGATGAAGGAAGCATGACGATATAAAAGATCTCGCATGAAAAAGGAAAGGGAGGGGTGATGGATTGGCTAAGGGAATTGAAAAGGAGGAAGAAGGATAGAAGACGAGAGAAAGAGGGGGAATGAGTAATCTTGTTGGTAGTAGAAATTAAGAAAAATGTAAAATGGATAGTTTAAGTAATAAAATGATATGTGAATAGCAGGCAAAAACGGAGAAAAGCGAGCAATAATTACGAAGCACAGCGTGAGAACGATAACTTAAGGCAAATAGTTAAGGTAAAGATAGGAATGTGAAGCGTATATGATGATGCGTTGAGGCGAGGCACTGGTAGAAAACGTTAAGTTAATGCGTTAAACGGTTATGTTAAAGTAATAGGTTAAGGTGATAGGTTAACGTGATTAGTTGAGGTTTTAAAGCTAAGGATGTGAATAAGACATGTGAATAAAACTGGAGGAGAGTAAAAATATGAAACCAATGATGTAGCGCACACAGCCTGCATTTTCTAGACGAGATGTGGCAATTTAAAGGAAACATGTAGATATTGGTTGGACGTCGAAATTCAGATATGCGGTTTAGCTAAAAAAGAAGAAGGTACACTGGAACACTCAACTGGAGACTGCGAATTACTAGATAGACCAAATTTGGAAATTGAAGAAATATCAGACGGTACAGCAAGCAAAAAAAGTGTGTGTGTGTTTGGCTAATTTGAAAAAGCAAAAAAAAGGAGTGATAAAGAGGAAATAAGGAGAGATAGACTTGTACTCTAAGTGAAACATATGTCATATATGTAAAAAGAATTATAACGGCTTATAGTAATTTAAATGATATATTTTATTTTGTTTGTTCAACATGTGTAGGAAGCCAAATCTTTGAATGCAAGCGTGGATAGTTAAGAAAAACAAATGTAAACCAAGTGCAATTTTCCTGACCATTGGGCTAAAAATTAAATGAATATCTATCTATCTACTGTTTGTTTTTTAAAATTCAATTTTAATTTGAAATAAAGAATGTCGATAAGAAAAATTGATTTAGAACATTTCACTTCAATCGGTCCTTCCTAGTTTATTAAAATGAATACAGTATTTGAAGAGTGCGTTACCGTTGAGATTATGTTGAGGGGCAGGTGGCGGTGTACTTTTGTAGTTACGGTGGTTTGATTTCGCGTGACCACACGTTATTGGAAGAGGCTCACGCATGTATGAAAATAAAGTATGTGCGGCATATACTATACTTTTTACGTATGCATACATATATATGTACAATGAACATACATATGTATATGTAAGTAGTTGCAGTAAATGTACACTTACACTTACATTAAAAAACCTCATTCTAGGCACCAACCACTGACCACCACACTAATGTCCCTAATTACATCCTTGCTTGATTCCTGTTAGTCCTCGACGCATTAGGTCGTTCTTGCGACCATGCAAAGTCACAGGGGAAAAATTACTCACTTGTGTCATGGCTCTTCAAATGGAAATCTCATAAATTGTTCCCCATTTCCTAATAATCGACATTCTCGATAATTTAATAACAGTTGCAGAAGAAATTACTAAACGCTTTTTTAGAATATTGACTAATTTTCGGTCAGCAAGGACATGCCTTGCTTCCCTCTTTTAATTTATTAATCTAATAATTCAATGTAACTATAGTATTCATATCTTCCTACAATATTATTATTTGAGAAAAAAATCTAAAGAATGTTCCAAACAACCCAATAAGCACTGCCCCAAAATTCCCCAACTTTTAGGAGAATTCTCGAACTTTTGCATTAGAAAAAATTCCCTATCTCTTAAGGAGATTTCCAGATTTTCAGTAATTTTTTCTACAAAATGTTAGAGATAATTTCCAAAATGTTAGGGTTATTAGCTTTCCAAACGTTTTCGGGAAAATTCCCGAAAAATTGTTTACAGTGATAATCAGAAAGAAATCGGGATATGCAAGCCCATTCGAGTGAAAATTGGTTTAGGCTAGACGTGACTGAAAATTGTTTCAAATTTTCAAAATTGTCAACTTTAAATCATAAATTGATAAACAATGACTTTATTCCCAATCTCCAATGATGAAAAATTGACGATGGAATAATAATGATTTAAAGGAAACCGCAAAATAAATCACTCGATGAGTGGTAGAATGGAAAGAATCGAAATAAAAGGAAAGACGACTTTGATGGATAGCGTGTTGGGTTTTAAGAGTCGAGGAACAGTTGGAACCGGAATTGAGCTGCGGTTGGACGTCATATGTTTCGGAATCGGAAGTTCGTGCCGAACGAAAGAGGAAGAAATTCGGAGCGGAAAAACGTTCAAAAGGCACATGCCTAATCGTCGATCGTGCCCGCGGTTTTGTCGTTTCAAAGAACCCAAAAGAAATCTGTTACTGACTGAAATCATTGAATTACCACTTGTCAATAGCCGAAAACCGCGAGCTATTCCACTGCCAATCAAAACCGTCATTGTACACAACACGAAGTCACGAGGCCCTCCAGCCATATGGACAACACTCAATAACTTCGCCTCATTTCCATTTCATTTGCTTCCTCAGTTCGAACTTGGAAAGGAAGCCCTCTATTTATTGTATTTCTTAATAATTAGACAAATTTCATTTAAAAATCTTGAATTCAAATTTTAGCATACTAAATCTGAAAGTATCAATTTGATCTGCATCAGAATGATCCGAAAATCCGAAAAGGAAGAACTCTACTTTAAAAATGATCGTAATGTTCGCATACCACAATATGGCTTTTCTTCCATACTTTTGAATATCCCATACAAGCATGGAGAATATTCGCTGGTCACTTGAAAGTTTCCCATACACTTCGAGCATTCCTCACACTGCCATGGTAATTGGTAAGACTTCAAGGCAAACATGAAACGTTGATGCGCAGCTTAATTATGCGCACCTGAGAAAGACGCGCATGCGCTGCGACCATGGTGATTGGAAGAGAACGCAGAGAGTGAGAGGTAACATAATCAGGGCGCCAAGCGTCTAATTCATCAAACGATCCGAAGTTGTACAAGTAAAAAAAGTGAGTTTTTTTGAGAATAATAAAATTTAGTGCGATTGGCCTTTTTGACGAAAAGAAGAAGGAAGCAATAGGCGAAGCAAAATTCTGGAAACAATTCTTCTCGTGGTAAGTTAATTTTATATGTAACTGTGAAGTACACAACAAACATCAAGCGTTGCTGCAACGTAAGAGTTACATTTATGTAACCACTAGCTTTTGTGTCTATTTTTATACTTGTGTCCCGCGATGAAGTGGGGCAGAATTTTTTATAATTTCATTGATTTTTGGCTTTCTGTACGTATTGCTTTCTCGAGGACATGGAGGAAGCTTTGCAAGTGGAAAAAATCTATTTCTCTTGGTCTTCCACGTGTCGATGCAATACGTTCACCTCACTCTAGCAATCTTATTACTTTATTTACTCATTTGAAAGTATATTTACACTAATAAGTCGTTTCTAACATTTTTTGCATTTTTTCTAGATTAGAAATATTACTTGACTCTATGTTAGACCATGCACAAAGCCACAAACTGAAACAATGATATAATGAAGGAACGATACGAAGAATGTTCTAACGGTTTATCGATCCTAGGTATAAATAAAGTTTGTATAGATTTACAGCCAGTTAATTATGTACAATATTTTCATTAATAATGAAGGTAACTATCATTTACGAAAAGTGTAATAATTAAAAATAAATCATGACTTTAGGATTATCAAGGAGCGAATCTGAAGATGATGTCACAAAATGAAACATTGGAGAAAATAATAAAAAATCTGGAAGAGAAACAGAATGTCGAAGCACGGTGCACCGAAACGTTATTTAGGCCATCTGACAACTGTTAATCCCTTGACAACTGTTCAGGGATTTCTAGACCTAAATGAGAATACAAAAGAAAGCGAACAAAAAAAACAAATATTGGTATAATTTTTTCTGACAGATCTCCTTATTAAAGAAAGGGTACATCCAAACTCTTAACTGTCTGAATTATTGACATAAGAATGTTACACATTTTTTCTTATACAACGTTTACAGGTGATTAAGTTAGTTGAACCTTGAATTTTAAAAAATAGTGCTGAAAAAATGTTTCAAAAAATTCGTGCTTATCGCAAGAATTTAAAAAATTGTTCAATTTAAGTTATTAACTCAAAAATCTTAGCAGCGAAATCGCTTAAGTGTTTTCCCAAGTTCATCTTTGTAGATTTTTTTAGGTTCAAAACAAATTCAAAGTTTCGTTCACAAAGTTAATGGAGGTTGAGAATGGTATTTTACCTTTTTGAATCATACTTTCGACAAATAAGGAAACGGAATTTTCTCAATTTAAATTTCCTCTGTAATGAGAACGTATAAAACTGTACAAAAAATGATTTATTTCTGTCTATTTGCGAGAGATGATTCAAGTCGAAAAGTATGAGTGAGAATCATTTATTGGCAATTTAAAAATTAGTATATTTGGAGTTCTTAAAAATTTCAGTGTACTCTTCCTTTTACAGAACAGAGATCATAAATAAATATGAATGTGAAAGACTGGCAAATTATTATAATTTGCTAATTATAGTTTCGCGACACAAAAGTGTCAAACACAATTTTCCGTGAGGGTTTTCATTATGTATTTGATTTTTTTCCTAGACAACAGTAATAAGACTGGTTTGATACGATTGATATTTTTTTTTAAATTTTCACTCATTGAAGAATAATGCCATATAACTAATGTTGCTACAGTTACCTAACAAAACCTATGAGGGTTTGTCTTTTACAGGATACATCGTTTATGGAGGAAATGCTGCTTGCGAGGAATAGAGAGACCCGTTATCATTATCAAAGGTTAGTCTTTCTCGATTCAGCTTTCTTGTATTAAGTCAACTTAGTTACTTTTAATTTTTTTATTCACACAGCCTTTCTCCGGTACCGTAGAATCACCTAACTTCTAACACTGTCCGAACTTTGGTAACCTATTTTTCTTGGATTTATATTTATTTTTAAAAACAAAATAGGTTCCTCACGTCATTTCTGACATTGAACTTCAAAGTTTTTGGGCTTTTGTACTATTTGGTTCATGTAGAAATAAAAAAAATTGGGTGTCCGGTGTTTGGGCTAACGTCCGAAGTTAGGTGATTCTATGGTACTCATGATTTAATCTTATTGCAGGACTGTCTTGCTTCGACGAAAATGTCACGTGCCAAGTTTACGCTCCAGGAGATAAAATTTGGGAACACAGGAGCATTTTGGTTTTTGTCGCAAAAATAATAATTCTTTTTGGAATCGTTGCAGGGTTTTATACTAAATTAATCCAAACGCGGGACAGACGAGAGGAAAGAAGAAGAGGAAACTGCATATGGTCATTCCTCAACTACAAAAATTAATTGACCGTTTAGGGAAGGAAGCTGATTTTGATACTATAGAAATAGACAAACATAATTTACAAATATAATTTAATTGTGGTTTTCATTCACGCAAGAATGGGAAAAATACTAATTTTGTATGGGAAAGGTATCAACCGACTATAGGAAAAATACTACCAATGAATCGGACAATTGGAATTTTTCTCATATTGAGGTTTGGGAAAATTTCAGTCCTAGTATGGGTTAGTTACTTCCAATACATGCATGGAAAATTTACAAGAGATTTTTCTAAATTTTAATTTTAATTTTCTAAATTTAGTCTAGATACGGTATTTTTTTACAATTAGGCAAATTGTATCTAAATTTAATTATGATTTACTGAACATATTTTTCTAATATGGACGTATTGCCAAATATTGTTTATCATTTCAGTTTTGTATTGTTCGCTGCAGTTTTCGAACAGTCATGTCTGCTGAATTCTGAAATTCTTTTCATTTTGACCTATGATTTTCATCTGATAATAAAGAACAAAGAAATAAAAAATGATAAAAATAATCAAGTTAATAAAGAAAGGAAATGGATATCGACACAATTACGCCATAATGAGTGTTGGCGCCGAGTGAAGGAGTAATGTCGATATAGTATGAAAGAATAACGTGAATCCGGAGGTATTCGTTATAAAATTGAGATCATCCGTAATCCTTCAAGCACCATATTGTTGAGCCTCGCTGTTTCTTCATTTCATTGTTTCCTCGCAAATTATCACATTCTCACATAGCCATAACACCTTCTACCACCCTTGTTTTCGCCTCGCTTCCAAATTTATTGCACGTATTTAAAATGCATAATACACTCCTAGAAAAGCAATTCACTCATCTACTCCAAATTGGTAGTTTCGGCATCTAAAGAATATCAAGCATTGAGGTTGTATACTGCATTTCGTCACTGAAAAAAATCTATTGTTCCTAGTACACCATTAAAGTGAGTAATTGCACAGGTATATGTACAGCAAAATCTATTACCCAGAAAAAATTGTAAATCACATTTTATCTGGTGTATCATATTTTAGGACATGTTTGCCAATATGGTAACCATAGACTCTATGCTGCCAATTTTGGCTTCTGGAAAATGGAATAAAATTATGTAAATCTATTCATTGGCGAATTTTTTCACCGAGAAAGGGCGAAGACAGAAAAGAGAGGGTAGGAATCGGTAGCATTGGAAATAAAATAAACATGACATTTTTTCTCGAGTATTCAAATCTCAGATCAAATAACCGGCATCATAGTGAGTCACGTGGCCCCAAGGTGGTCTCAAGCCATGAATATTATGACTGACCAAACTTGGCAATCATGCCGATCACGTTCTACGGTCTAGCAATTTCTGCTTAGCTAGGATTCAAAGATCAAAACATTTTCTTTATGAATGATTTCTTATTTCAGAACTCTCCCTCAGTCGAAATTTAGGCCCTATTTTCAACTTTTAACTTTTAACTACTACAGAATCAAACATTAGACCCTCTTTTGAATCCATTTCAATCTGTAGGCCCTATACTTCCAATCTTTAAAAGATATAAGTCTTAATTCCAAAGGGATCTTGATGAGACTGCTGATTTCTGGGTATATAAGAATATTTCTTTATTTTCATTCTTGATATCTGGTCGCCTTTTTGAGAGTATCTCTGCTGCAGGAAATTCAACCATTGTTTTTTCATTCTTTATTTTCAATACGGTCCAGGAATATAAAGACACCTACAAAATTAGCGACTAAAAACATGCAAGCACTATTCACATATGTTCTGAACAAAATGTTATATCACGAAAAAAGTAACTATTCATCGTTATTGTTACCAATTCAAAATGTAACTTTTTCAAAGAAGAGTAACTGTCGTTACTTTTTTAGTAACTTTTGTATTTTATATATATATGGGACATTTTTTTCAAGTGTACCCACCCTAGGAAATGACTTTCACTGATCGAGTTCAAACTTTAGCAAAGTGTAGTCCTACTTGGTAGTAATTTACAGGAAAAAATTTTTCTGATTGGATGAAAATTGACCGAAGTGGGGGAGGGGGAGTTTTTGGAATTCGTGCTAGCAGCTCCTATTTCAATTATACTGAACTGCCTTCGTATGGAATGAAGAAAATTTCGTTTATTTTTAAGTGAAACCTAATAAAATTCCGCATCGATATGTCATGGCGGATTTTTGAAAATAAATTTTTTTTTTTATTCAATAACAAAAATGAAAAATTTTTTTTTTTACTTTTGAAGTGTACCGGCTTTTGAAAAATACTTGGATTCATTGAAAAATACCTAGAAAATATAAGGAAAATATCCAAAAAAGATGTCCAATAGCAACGCAGATGTTTAAAAATTCATTGAATTTCTTATAAACAAATAAGTGAATGAAAATGGTTGTGTGGGGATTGGCAGCAATCCGTCGCTTGATTCACACTGAATTTGAATAACTTATGGACAAAAAAGTTTTTTAGTTTAATTAATGAGAATTCATAAATAATTTCTAATTTTATAGGCAAGTCTCATAAACAATTATACATATCTGGTATTTATGATGGAATAAATCAAGTTTCTTTCTACGAAATTGATCATACCATATGTTACTTGAAAATGAGACCTAAGTATCATATTTGGTGATCCATTAAAAATAGTTCTTTAAACAATATTAATTAAGAAATGCACTATTTGGCTTTTTTGGACGTACAAACTTAGTTCTTTCGACGTAAATAATTAACTTCTAAATATTTAAGGACGTTTTGATGACAAGAAATCATTTTTATTGTAAACAACAATTGTTTAACTAAATTTTCATTATGTTATGTATTTATAAATAAAATTACACTTTTTTTACGGACCTAACAGCCAGTTATTTAGCATTGACTTCTTGCAATGAATTGCTAGCATTTGATAATTGTTCAAACATACTTAATTACCATATGCATTATTCGGCTATTTTCCAGCATTTAAACTTTGTTCTTTTAGCGTAATTAACTGTTAATAACAAAATTTTGAACTTTTTCTAGATACTTCGATAACGATCGACTATTTTCATTGTTATTATCAATGTTATAAACAAATTTTTTGGGCTCAGGTATTTGTAAACTAAAAATTGCGTTTTTCTTGTGGAATATACTTGAAATAACTTAGCAATAATTCCTTGCTATCAGTTGATATCAATTGATGATTTGTTGAGGAAAGTTAATTATTACTCGACTTTCTTTTTCGGTTTACGGAATGGTTCAATTAATTTTGAAAATAACCTTTCATGATAAAATGATCGGAGTTAGTACTACTGAACAGACACATAATGGAATTACTAATAACAATCAAAATAGTGGGTCGTTATCGAAGTATCTAAAAAAAAGTTTAAAAATTTGTTATTAACAGTTGATAATGCTAAAAGAACAAAGCTTGAGTGCTGAAAACCAGCAGAATAATGAATTTGTTGATTTAGTTTGTTTAAACAATTATCAAAAGTGAGCAATTTACAGCAAGAAGTCATTGCTAAATAACTGGCTGTCAAGTCCGTGAATAAAGCGGAAGTTTTTTTCATAAATACATGATAGAAATTTGTTTATACAATTATTATTTACAATAAAAATTATTTATCGTCATCGAAATGTTTTGAAAAATCCAGAAGTTTGTTATTTATAGTTGATTGCGCCGAAAGCATTTGTTAATTAAGATTGCTTAAACAATTATCCATTTTCATTGGATGACCAAATATGAAATTAAGGTTTCATTTCCAGGTAATATCTGATCGATTTCCTCGTTTTAACGTTATTTATTCTATCATAAATACCTGATATGGATAATTGTTTATAAACTTCGCTTATAAAATAAGAAATTATTAACATTCATTAATTTAACTAAAAAACTCTTTTTGTCTAAAAATTGTCCTGCACTGGTCGTCTTTTCGACGATAAAAGTGTCTCAAAAACTTCAAAAATTATTTATTAAATGTTGATTAAGTTAAAAGCAGAGAGTTTAAGTGTTAGAAAATAAACCAATAATGCTTTCGTTAATCAATTCTGCTTAAACAATCCCGTATTATTATGTATGAATAGCAAGGAGACATGTTATATCCTCGAAGAAAAGTGGAATTTTTTGTTTATAAATACATGAGATGATAAAAATTTGTTAGAAATTTGGTATTAACAGTAACACTTATGTTTCAAAAGGAAAAATCCTGATCTTTGTTCTGAGACCAAAACAAAATACGTCGAACTTTAAAAAAAAATCAAAAATATTTCGGATTCTGAAAAGGTGGTGAAATGTTCAATATATCAAAAAACGATTATAACTTTTCAATAGATCGAAAAAATATTTATCTAAAACGTATGGAACGAAATTTTGTATTCTCAATATGAAGACAATTTAGTACAGTTGAATTAGGGGCTGCCAGAACAAAATCCAAAAATTTCCTCCCTAAACTACAAACACTGAAAAACCCCATACTTTTAGAAGAGAAATTCATTCCCAATTTGATATCTGTAATAGAGTTCCTCATAAAATTGACGGAAATTTGCCATTTGCTTAATATTTTAGGTTGGCTAAATCAGGAATTTTACAGCACAAATTTTGTTACTTTTTGATTCATTCTTTATATCCAAATGCTACTGTAGAATGCATTTAGTATTTATTTCAATAAATCATCGGTTATTTGGAGAAAATTTTTTCAAAACTCCATATTTCGATGATATTTCGATGACTCCCCTTGAGAAATTGTGATTTCGATTTTCTCGTTCATGACCCATTTGTCAATACGAGCGCAGTTCGAAAAGTCCGTGCAAAAATGAAAACTACCTAATTTTCCGGGATGAAACATTTTTATTTTTCAACTTAGTCTCCTTTTAGGCTAAAACACTTCGTCCAACGCTGCTCCAGTTTGTTGATCCCTTTCAAATAATACGATTTGTGCGACTCTGCAAAATAGGCATTCATTTCCCAAATCACCTCCTCGTTTAAATAAAATCTCCTTCCCGACAGCTATTTCTTCATATTGGGGGACAGATAGTAGTCCAAAGGAGCCAAATCTGTAGAATAGGGGGGTTCGGAACAAGTTGGAACCCTAATTCCTTAAATTTTGCCGCCACAAATGCAGCGGAGTGGGCTGGTGCGTTGTTATGATGGAAAAGGACTTTTCTGTGGGCTCAGTTTTCAAGCAGTCCAATAACGATGCATAGTATACACCTGTTATAGTTTTGCACTTTTTCGAATAGTCGATGAATATTATTTCTTGCGAATCTCAAAAGACAGCCGCCATAACCTTCCCGGCTGAAGGAACGGTCTTCGCCTTCTTTGGTGCAGATTCCCCGTTGAATACCCATTGTTTAGACTTTAGACTGTTCCTTGGGCTCAGGCATGTAGTGGAGTATCCATGTTTCGCTACATTAACGAAACAACAACCTTTTTGAAATTTTACAGGATCGCTAAAAAGCGTTCGCATTTCGGTATTTTTCATTATAAATTTCAATCAATGCATAAAATAGGTAGTTATTGATCATGTTTGTGTTTTCCTAAAGTTTTAGAAATGTTGTTGAGAAGATACACACGATTCAATTATTCCCAGTGATAACTCCACAGGTATTGGTAGTTCAAAACTTGATATCTCCAACTGGCAATTTATTATTTTGCTGCTATGTGTCAAATAATACGATTGCTCCACTGTTATAAGGATTGGGCAGTTAATGAAAAGTGCTACACGTAGGATAATGATCCGCCAACAATACTTATATTGCAATTTTGTGATTTTTTCACTTTTGCACTACTTTTTTTTAACGCAAATTGGAGCGCACAAAAAAAAGTCTAACGTGAACAAGAGACTGAAGTCGAATACAGCTATACACAAAGAAAACGTCGGCATGCAAGGGTACTATAGATCCCGAAGTACTTATATTCTATGATAGATGTCACTTTAAGTCTCATCGGTCCCAAATAATTGAGCCGAGAACCCGAAAAATGTGTAACGCCCATTAGACTGAATAGGTACTTGTCAAGTTTTGCATTTCCGACATCAGTGGAGTTATCAAAAGTGCGAGATTGACCATTATTTTCTTGCACACTAGAACGCTATAAAAATCTGCAAAAATTTTCCCGTGTTGGCGTTTGATTGTAGATCACGAAAATAATAAAAACTCGATTTTGAAAAAAATGTCGCTTATCAACTTTTGACCTTCCATGCTCCATATGCCTTTCATAAAGTAGTGTTTGATCAACACGAAAAATTCTCTTTTATCTTTTTTCTGAAATCACTTGACCTTCTCGATTCAAACGTACGCCAAACACAAAGAAATAGACCGATCTGACCGAAACTTGGTGTCTGCCCCTCCAAGAGAGCGCTGCTAACTGAAAGTAATCTCGGTACGTACCAGTGGTGCCATCTCGCCGACTTCGCATGGACTTTTCAGGCCACCCTCGTGTGTATGTTAATATTAGGTTAGGCAGATTATAATAATGACAGCTAACCATTTTATGTTTAACGTGCTGAGAGGTAAGGCAATCGACAAATGGGTCTAACACTCGTGCGATTGCTAGATGCACCTCGGGAAATGGTATTTTTGACACATTTAATTCTTATCACAATTTCTGTTTCGCATTAAAAATTTCTGAAAGAAAATACATATATACATGAAAGCTTGATGAATTTACTGTCCAATCAAATAAGTTTCAAAGTTATACGAGTTTTCGTTTGTAAGAAAGATGATAGCAAAGTTTGAGGTTGAATCTTTCCTTGACAATTAGGTCCTTTACCCTATATCCAAATTCAATTTTTACACAATTTCATTCGTATCTATTGAGCGATTGTTGTTATACTCTCTATTGAAAGTCGTAGGCTAGTCATGACCGATATAATATTTCTCAAACAAGGAATATTTTAGACGATTTTGAATTTCAGAGAGGGGAAAAATGTCAATTTTCCTATTTCGGGATATAAATGTCTATGGTTCTGGAAATTAATTTTTTTCTTTCTGAAAGTGTTTCTTCAGCTTTACCTAGTTACAGTTTTCACTTCCGGAAGATTTAAAACATCCCCTTATAGCAAGAGATATCGCGAATGATATCCTACGGAAATCTCGATATCCCTAGAATGTCCCAAAGATATCTCAGAATATGCTAAGGATATCCTTTTTCTGTCCAAATTTTTATAGTACGGGATATCTTAATTTCCATAATTCGGGACATTCTAGGATATTCTTACGATATCCCATATTTAAAATGCAGGATATGCCAAGGATATCTCCAAGATATCCTAATTATATAATTTTTTATAATCCTGTACATTCATATATATCTTCTGCAAATAATGTACACTCACTGCGCTTCAAATAAACACAAAATAAAAATATTTTTCCGGAGCTACAAAGAAGCGAAGATAGTAGCATCATCTTTATACTTTTTCTGTCTTGTCTTTTTCAAGACTTGTGACTTGTTGACGGTACGGTATTTTTACTATATTTGCAAAATTGTTTAAGGTGTCACAATTTTGAAATGATTATTTGTTTATTCCGTGTTTAAATTTGGAGAAGATTGTATAGGTATGTACTTATGATGCTTCCCTATATATGCGTAGATTTAAGTAGAACGTACAACGTACAAGATGATGTTTATGAACATAACCTAAAATAAAAAATTGTTTTCTCATTAAACTGAAGCAAAGTTTGGCAAAATTATAAAAAATAATTAAGCAAATTTTATCGTAGTATATCAATTTCAATGAATCCACGCATGCAAGCAAGTTTGATGAAGTAAGGTTTGAAAGGATCAGATGAATCAGCTTTTTCTACATTGCATTCAACTTAGCCTCAGAAGTGCTCAAAATGTAAATATAGTTTATCAAGTGTGATCACTTTTATAATGGAAATCAAATCATTAGTAAAAAAAGTAAGTAGCAAAAATTTTAATTCAATAAAATCAAAAATAAAAGCAATCAGTTAGAATAGGAATAAATATTAAAAGCAGGATATTTTCTCATAATATCGGGATATTCGTGGGATATTTTACGATAGTATTGGGATATCTTGTGGATATTTTGTACGGGATATCGTCAGGATATCCTATTACGATATCGTACGGGGCGGAAATCTCGATATCCCTGGAATATGCCACGGATATCCCGGGAGATTTTGGGAACATTTTCAGGATATCCCATATCCTGCCGGGATATTCTAGGGATATGCCGGAGGTATCATTTTGTTGTGAGGGGCCTAAGACTCACAGAAAATGTTCTGGAAGACGTTGATTTTTCAACAAAATACATGAATTTTCAACTAAAATGGATCAATTTTCAATCAAACAAGGTTTTAATTTTAAATCAAAAACACTTGCACTCATCCAAAAAACGAATTCTCAATAAAATGGTTGAATTTCAGTCAAATGAGAAAAAAAATCAACCAGATTGTTGAAATTTCAAGTCAAAATGGCCGAATTTCTACAAAAGAGTTGAGTTTTTAACAAAAAAGTTCATTTTCAACCAAACAGTTGAATTTTATACCTAAATAATAAAATTTTCAACCCAAATAATAAATTTTTGATCCAACAAAGATGAATCCTCAATGAGAAATGTAATACTTGTTATTTTTACCAAAAAGGATCAATTTTCAACCAAAAATGAAATTGTTAAATTTTCAATTGAAATGTTAATTTTCAAGGAAAAAACATGAATTCTCAACGAGAAATGTAGTAGTTGATATTTCAACAGAAAAAGATTTTGATTTTAAATAAAAAACAGTTGAATTCAACTAAAAAGATGAATCTTAATCAGGAGAGTTCAATTTTAAACCAAAGAGATGAATTTTCTCCCAAAAAGATTAATTTTTTACAAACAAAAAAATTACTGATTCTGAACAAAGTACACGAATTTCCAACTGAAAAACATCAATTTCCAATCAAAAATACGATAGTTAAATTCTCAAATGAAAAAATTTATTTTTAACGAAAAGAGATGGATTATCAACAAAAAATATAATAGTTGATATTTCAACCAAAAAGATTTCAATTTTAAATCAAAAACACTTGAATTCAATCAAAAACAAATTTTCAACAAAATAGTTGAATTTTTAGCCAGGAGAGTGAAAAAAATCAACCAGGTTGTTGCAATTTCAAGCCAAAAAGACGAATCTTCTATCATAATAGCTATATTTTCAACCCAAAAAGATGAACAAAACAATTGGTTTGAAAAAATATGAAAATTATTTTACAATGATTCCCAAAAAAGTATTGAAGATCAATACATACACAAAAAATAGAAACAATATCTTAAAAAACAGTTTTAACATCATATCTCCTTTTTCTAATTAATATAAAGCATAAGACCGAAATTTCTAAACGTAGTTTTCTATAAAAATTCCCTGATGAGGAAGTCTCAATGACCTCGAAAGATGTGGGATCCTAGTAGTATAAAAAGACGGAAGAAGAACAAGGAAAAGAAGTATAAGCGAATCAGATGTGTAATTAGTAAGAGGTGTTCACGTTGTCGACTAGGGTAAAATAATTCAAATAAGATGTAGAGGTTTCCAGGTTACTGGTCCATTTTATTATGTGATGACTGAGAGATCCCTCAGAAATTATTCATGGCGTTTCGGCAACGCGTCGGATACCAGTTTCAAATGTCAAAATGGGAATTTACAGCCTAAAAGACAGATGTATGTATATTATGCTTAACAGGAGAATATTATAAGTTGTGGTATCAAAGCAGTGTTCTTACAAATTATGTCAAAAATGTTAGGAACAAAGACATACATGTGTAAGTTGTTTAGAACGGAGCACGAATACAGTGACTACTAGGTTTCACAATGTTAAAATAGATAAAAATTCAGTTTAAATCATATATTGTGTTGTAAAACGAGATGAGATCAGTTGGTACTTGACTGCGCCTGTGAGACGGAAACAGGATTGTTGGTAAATAATTAAAATAAAATTGTAGTGAGCATATGTCATTTCTGGATCGTCTCACAGGCGGAGTGAGGAAGCAAGCATGAATGAGGGAGACATCATTATAACGCAAGGATGAGTACTTGTTCTAAACGAAGGTTGCATAAGAGTATTTACAATGTGATACGTTTTACGAATACACTATGGACGATTGGTAGATAATATGAGTCTATTGTTAATACCACTAATACCATTTGGAACTGATCTTAAATTGACAGTATTATTGTTTTTGACGATATGGTATAATTTCATAAAAATTCTTTCATAATAAGAAGATTGTTTAGAGAGTAGTGGTAACATTGTCGAAGTCGAAGTTGTGTTTTCGTTCTATTGCATGCTTAGCTAGAGTGGTCTTGTTTGTTGTTTTGTTAGTTGTTATTTAGCATGATGTTTTGTGTTTTTTCATTCTAACCGATAGATATCTCTTAGATTGTCCACTAAAACTTTTGCCACAGTCGAAGCATGTGATTTTGTAGGCAGTGTTAGTGCATTTCTCTTTAGGAGTCTTATCCTTTTGACTTATGAAGAGATTGGTTATAGTAAAATAAAATTTTGAAGTTGTAAATTTTGAAAAATCTAGTGAAAAATTTTGAGAGTAATAGAGAATATGGAAGAATGATAGTCTGATACAGGTTAAACTCTTTGTTTTGGTTAGTGTTGCTATTACTATTGTTATTATTAGTGATAATCATATGTAATCTACGTTCTATCTGTCTCTTAATTAAATCAGTTGGAAATCAATTAGATTCAGGGGTTTCTGTTGAAGTTTTCAAATTAGATTCATAGAATGAAGTATGGAAGAGTCCTGTTGCTCTATCGACCAAGTTATTAATTATGCTAATTTCATAAGGTGGATAAGTTATAGATTGATAGTTGGTATAATGGCCAGACCAAGTGGGTTACTTGTACACGTTGGTAAGGATCTGGTTGTTTTGATGCATGATAGTGACATTTAAGAAGTTGATCTTATTGTAAACTTCATGTTCAATAGTGAATTGTAATTTGTCGTGATGATTATTAAATAAGTCTTTGAATTTATGAACTAGATCTTTATGTAAGCGAAATAAACGTCGTCCACATATCTGTAGTAGAATGAGGGTGTGTGAGGTGAGAAACGGTTTTAAATCTCGCTCTCTAGTTCTTCCATGACAAGCTCTGATACGGCTGCTGAAATCAGAGATCCCATAGGGACACCGAAAGTTTGTTTGTAAAACTTCCCTTGTAGAACACAATGTGTGTATATAATCAGTAAATTATTTGATTTCATTCCAGTTCTTTCTGACTGCATTTAAAACGAGATCGTGTAGTATATTGGTGTAGAGAGAGATTTTACGTTTAGTGAGAATACTTCGAAATCATCTGGGATTATGTATTTGTTGATGTTATCTACGAAATTCCAGATATCTTTCATGTGTCTAGATGTATGTTCCAAGATACGTTTGATAGGATCGTTAATAAACTTAGAGATTTTATAAAGATGTGAACCTACGAAGGAAGTGACTGGTCTTAGGGGGTATCCTGTTTTGTGTATTTTGGGCATACCGTAAAATATAGGTTGGTGACTATTAGTGGATTTAGGTATTCTGGATATGTCGGAGTTAATAAATCCAAGTAAAAGGATTTCATCTATCATACTATTGAGTTCAGATTGGATCTTATTGCACGTGTAACTATTATATCTTTATGTTCATGTAAAAAGGTTTTTGTATCTATTGCCATACTTAGTTCCTGTGATATATATCTATTTTGGTTATTACGAGTGTAAAAACGTTGCAAATTGAAAGAAAGTTCTGATCTGAGAGTGTCTCTTTTATCTTCATCAATAAAGCAAATTTTTTCTTCCGGATTACATTAGGTTGATTCTACTATGAAGTCTTTGTTGTAAAAAGGTAAACCGTGATTTGGGCCTAGACTAAAATTTGATTATTTGACATATTTAGGTAGGTTATAATCAGAAAGGTTAACAATTCATTAAGATTTATGGTGTCTTTAGATGTATGTTGGTGATCATAACAGTCTGCTTTCAACCAATTAAACTTCAAAATAGAGTTTTTAATGAGAACCTTGCCTAGCATACTATTAAATAGTCTAGCTTCTTGTGTGTTAAGAAATGACGTTGTAATGTTAGTATCAAGTATGATATTGACTTTCTTCTTTATGGAATTTAAACTGTGTTGTTATTTATCTATTTCTATGTTGATAAATTTAACAGCTATGCTTACATACTGTACATAATGTACATACTTGTTCGTAACCCTGGTTGAGGATACAATTAGGAATGTATCCTCAGTCTCTACAACAAAGTAATAATCGGAGTTGATTCTTGAGCCCTTCATTGCGGTCGTTGTTTTTCATCCGAACTTTCATATCTTTGACAAGTTGTTTTCCGTTAGTATAAAATATCCTTAGGTTATCGAGAAATCTCGCTTTTAAAGTAGTATGACCGAATCAGATGTATCTCCAAACAATCTTCTTATTATAAAAGAATTTTTATGGAAATCTACCATACAGGCTAAAACAATAACACTGTTAATTTGAGATCAGATTTAGATGGTATCAGTGGCATCTAAGATAGTCTTATATTTATGCCAATCGTCCATATTGTATCCATAAAACGTATCACATTGTAAATACAACCTTCGTTTAGAACAAGTACCCATCCCTGCGTTATAATGATGTTGCCTCATTTATGCTTGATGCCTTACTCCGCCTGCGAGACGATACAGAAATGACATGTCCTTACCAAATTTTATCTTAATTATTTACCAACTAATCTCATCTTGGTTTACAACACGATATAGGTATGATTTTAACTGAATTTCCATCCATTTTGATATTGTAAAATCTAATAGTCACTTTACTTGTGATCCGTTCTAAACAACGTACATAGGTATGTCTCCGTTCTTAACGTTTTTAAAGTGTTTTTTTTTTAATTCGTAAAAACACTGCTTTTATACCACCGTAGTTATAATATTGTCTTGTTAAACATACCACCTTGATCAAAAAGTTTTAGAACTTTATTTTTAAAATCAAAAATACAAGTTTATTCATCATAATCGATA
>JAUMHM010092943.1:0-25943 GCA_032362435.1 Melikaiella ostensackeni
GAAAATATTTCATAACCGACAATGGGTACAATTTCAGTAACAGCGCCTCTTTCCACTCTCGGCGAATTTTAGCTGATTGGTGCTTTAGGGGCTAGAGAAGCAGGAGGGGATCGGAAAGATTTTCGCCGACCGCGCCGCCTACATTTATCTTTCCTTACTAATGCCGGTTTCCCCCACTCTGCCGCCTCTTACCGCATCTATGTATATAATATCTTTGCTTGAGGTGAGAAATTATTTTCTACGAAGATATTAAAAAATTGAAGTTCAGTCACATGTATTTGGTGCCAATGTTTATGCACCAGTATTCGACGCCATGTTGGTTTGACGTCACAACGTGCAATACCTAATGCACGATCCAGCATGGTAGCGGGTTGGCGTCGACCAGCGTGTTATAACCTCAATTTGAATATAATATGTATGTACCTCACAAACAATTATAAGATTAATAATTTTCTTGTTATTACAATGCCGCTCAAAAATTGTCCATTTCAACAAATAAGTATAAATAGGTACAATTTCCTACGAAAAAAAGGAAAATCTACCCTACCGAGAGAAAATGTCAGAATATTCTCAGAGAAAATATCAGGCCTGTTTCAGGCTATCCGCTGACTAGATTTGAATGATTTTGTCTCTAGAGATATCCTCAGAGATTCGGGTCCTTTTATGTCTTTTTGAAGGTCTAAAATCTGTAATCTCTCCAATCCCAAATCGATCCATAAAACTTTTGCATCCTTCAGCAATGATTTATGACCGAGAGCCTATACAAATATATACTAACCACTATATGAAATATAGTAAAGTGAAATAAAAGTAAAGTAAATTCATAATTGAAACATTTCTCGTAGACTTTTTCTTCAGCTTATGAGGGAAACAAGTTCATTTTTTCATCCTTTCGAAATAAAATAAAGAATTTAATCATTTTTCAATTACTAAACTTCATTTTCCAATGAAGTCGACTATCTTAACAATTTAAAATTTATGACATTTCCTCTTCCCAGCTAAAAAACATTTCATGTATAATTTTTATATAAGTTATATATTAATTATAATATAAATAAAATTATATGTAATATATAATATGTTATATATATTTTGTATATCATTCTCCACATATAGATTAAATTAGTATAGTTGTTCTAACTTTTCAATGTTTCAAGTACTGATTTTGAACTTTTCGAAACATACATACATACGTTTACATACGTTTCTAATCGTGAAAAGTCGTAGATTCCGAATTTGGATGTTTTACGCTGTTAAGTTCAAAATTAAAAAAAATCCATCTCTCAATTTTAATCTGAAAGTTCAACAAAAGATCCTCACCGAGACGCGGTTACTCTTTTGAGATAGCCTCTCTGCTTGTTATTTATGATCAAATACCTATTCGAATTTCTAAAAGTATATTTACAAGCCTTCAAACCATTTAAACGTGCTACCTGGATATTTGAAAATGTTACCTGAGTGCCTGCGTAGAATCTTCTCAAAAACTTGTCAGAGCCTGAGAATCTTTAGTCAATATTCTGACATTTTCTTTCGGTAGGGTAGATTGCCTGCGGCTGTCACTTGGATCATTATATTTTCCATATCGGTATCGAATAACTGTGCATGGCTTCATAAAGTTGGCAAGAAAAGACTGATGCTTCTCGTTATGCGCCAGTTTGTAAAATTCTTCCCAGAGCTTTCTTCGATGTCTCAAATTTGAAGACTTGCAAGAGTAACCGCACTTCTTGCATGTTACCTGAAAAATTAGAGCCTAGCATGCCACGTAAAATGATATCCTTATTTAAATTCGGGAAAGAAAGTTAATACTAATTCATGAATTAAGGAGAGTTCATTGAATATCTAATATTAAATTGAAGCACGCAATACGAGATTAATTGCTGGAGTTGGGATTGTTTTCGTCACCTATAATATAGTAAAACTACCGGAACTACTCTCAGTGCTCAGAAACAGCATTGCCCACAATCTACTATTATTAAATCATGAAGAATCACGTGCTCGTGCAATCTTTGTGTCACTTTCAAACCGCATTTCATGCGAAAATCGGAAAAATCTTGAAATAACACAAGCAACATAAGCTACATCACTTGGGTGCCCTTGACGTTTATCAAAGCATCTTTTTCGGTTTTATAACCTTCTCTATTATTTTTTTTTTCGCTTGCAAACAGCTTTGGTGTCTAGAGAAGGCCCATTCACATTTTCTGGGTCATACAAATACATCTTGCGCTTTTAATTTCACTTGAGAGATGATGAACAATACCGGCAACACGTGAATTTTTGATGAATAAATTGAAGACGAATGCACATGAATGTCGCGCAGGTGCGCCCGTGGTATGGTTATGGAAAATTACGAGTTTTAAGAATCCATTTCTGGTTTGAATTTGGATATATCTCCTCACCACAATGTCCAGTAGAATTTCCGAGAATTTTCAAGCCAATAAAGCGTGTTTTGACAAAAATTGCAGTTACATGGTTATGCCGTGACACCCTTCATTTATTATAGCATGCTACGCTCCATTTGATGGTGACAGTAGTGACGTAGAAGATACCTTCTGCAATTCGTTACATGATATTCTAGGTACTTGCGATCCTGCGAAAAGAATCATCCTAATCGAAACTATGAGTGTCTGGGATGCCAATGTGTTCTGTAATAGGAATTTAATGTTCATAATCGTCCAAAGGTCGCATTTCTCAACCGATTTTGAAGTTTTTTTTTTTGAAAATGCTCAGCATTAAATTTTTAAGAGAATTGTGGATTGCGATTTTTTAATAGGTGCCCGCTCTTCTTCTGGTTTCTATTTCTAAACTGTGTCTAGCCGACTCTAGTCTTCAAATATAATCCGGAGTTGTACAGTCTAGACCCATTACCATTTTCACGTACCTACCTTGGAGTTTCTCAACTCCCTCTCTCCTTCGCCATCCCCAGATCTAGACTCCATACACACCTCCTGCTTTAGCAAGTGTGTCCAGGAGGTGGAGTCTTCTACCTAGCTTGTGAACCCTAGCTCCTCTCATAATCCCCCAGGCTGAATTTGTACCAACACGTGCTTTCCCTGCCATTTTCCTCAAATGTTTAGTGTGAGTGGCAGTTGTAGAGAACCAGAACCCAAGATATTTGTAGCTGTTCACCATTTCAATGTCGCAACCTGAGATACTCCACTTTTTTTAGTCTTTCGTCTCCCTCGGTTCTGGAAGACCATGACCTTGGACTTGTTTGCGTTCGTTTCCAGCCTATTTCGAGTCACATATCTTTCGAGTTTTTTTAACATGTCCCGGAGACCTTCTGGTATGTCAGACATAACCGCAAGGTCGTCTGCTAACTTGAGCTCATAGATTTTTGCGATTCCAATCACCGTATCTCCTATATTTTGTACCTCCCAGTCTTCGCCGACATCGTCGATGAGAACGTTGAATAAGATTGGGCTGAAGGAACATCCTTGCCTTACTCCTCTTGTTGTGGTGAAACAATCTGTGCATCCCTTTGCCGTTATAACCTCGTTAAGTGTATTGCTGAAAATAACTTGAATCATTTGTAACATTCCCCCCCTTACCCCTAATCCCTAACTAGTTTTTCCATGAGAATCACCCTGTCCACTGTATCGAAGGCCTTTTTGAAGTCAATGAAGGCCGCATACAGCTTCCAACCAGACCTCTCCAATTTATTATTGATTAGTGAGTTCAAAACAAAAATGTGGTCTCTTGAGGACCTTTTATTCCTAAACCCTGCCTGACTTTTGCGATAAAACTTTTTCTTTTCAAGCCAATTCCTTAATCTGTTGTTGATAATCGTGGCTAGGATCTTATATCCCACATCAAGCATTGCGAGACTTCTGTAGTTTCCAACTTCATCTTCGACGCCTGTTTTATCAATAGTAACTATTTTGGCTTTGTTCCATCCTCGCGCTATCTTTCTTTCGCACCAGAAACCGTTTGAGACCTAGTGAGTCTTTATCAGCCAAGATGTCGGTAGACCACAGATGATGTACAAAAGAGACTTTCTTTTCACTGAAATTATCCCACAATAAACTAACAGTGATTCAGAAATTGTATATGAGACATGAAATAATGATTTGCTAATTGTTCATAACAAATTTCATATCAAAGTGTGACAATCTGCCGTTTGATCTTAGAAAAAGTTATTTTTTCTTCAATCATTTTCATTCCGGTGTCAAGAATGCAACGAAAAGATTTGAGGACTCAAGAAGTTTGTGAATTAGATCGTGTATAGTATGCAATCAAGAAATTTTTCGTGTCTTGAACTGTCGAATATGTTCTTGATATCCTTGTTCTGGGACTCAGAAGATGCTTTGGAATACATGCCAATTGGTAGCATAAAATCCTCCACAAAAGTTTCCGCAAGTATCAATATATTCTGAACTAAAGAAGACATGTAGTACCAGGGATATAAGCTCACAATCAGTTATGCTGTCCCAAAAACATACGCGTTAAAGAAGATAGAAGGAATTTTTCTGCACCTAGCTAGCATTTGTAGTATGTTTCTGAAGATTTCAATCAGTTGTTTATTTCGTCACGATCCTACCCTGCCACTCTGCCAGCTGTCCAGAGTCCTGAAATTTCTGGCCACAAGGTAGTCGTTCGAAATGATCGAGAGGCCGGAGTTACTACTTATAATGCTGTGCATTTATTTATCAAACTTAGAGCCAATACATGTGTTGTGAATGCGGTGGAATGGTCCGGGCGCAGTGTTGTAGGCGGGTGCGTTTTACACTTCCTGAGAAATAAGAGATGCAATTGTGAGCCAAAAATATAGCAATAGGGCGTTTGGTGACGTCCCGCCCTCCTTTGCCAAAAAGAAAAACGGGCACGGTCGGGGTGCCCCGGTCTAAACTCAGCGCCTTCTATCGCTGCGGAAAATTCGGGTTGGGAACGGATATGGGAGCGCCCATTGCTCCGTTGCTCGAGTGCAGGTTCGCGGATGACTCCTCTCAGGGGTTTACCAAGGTGAGGCATGTTCAGGGGCACCTGATGCCGCGTTTTACCGACACCCGAGAAGTGAATGTGGGAACATCCATTGCTCCACCACTCAGTCCGGTCCCCTGAGGAGTGCTCCTTAGCGGAGAGCTGGCACGTCTTTTATCAGTACCAAGCGGTATACGGGGCGGAACGCGTGCGCGGTACGATCCACGGCGCGTCGACGTGGCAACGGCGGCAGGCGGGGGTGGGGCAGAGGCATTACCTCATGTGATACTAAACAGAAAAATATAATATCCTCCTAACTCGCGCATATTGCGTATGTAACGAATATGAATCGTTACAATTTACTCGAGTTATTTCTGCCCCTTGATTAAGATCCGAGGAAAACCTGCGAACCGTATTACCAGAATTAGAGTTGTCGGTCCTTGACTTGGTTGATCAATCATTAAACCCATCTTCTTTCAAAATACGGTACAAATTCTCTTCCTAACTTCTTTCACCGTTTCCTTATTCTTTTTCTCAGATATACTCCAATTGCAGATTTGTGATCAATAAGCAATATGGAGTATACACTCCATGAACCTTATCCAGGCATGTAAAGTAGGAAGACCAAATTCAAAGTTGGAGATGATTTCTATCTTCTGCTTTACACCCTCTAGATCATTTATTTTTGATGGTGTCGCTTTGCAAATGGAGCAAGTAGAAGATGATGGAGTACCAGTAAGAATTGTGCAAACTCTTCCATCTAGCATAGTTAACTTTATTTCTCTTGTAACTATGTACACACCATTAGTCCTGATAATCATTGTGTGCCTAAGTTTCTGAATATGAGTCCTAATATTTTCGATTTTCAATTTTGTCAATTCCTTTGTTTCTTTTGCATATGTAATCATGATAGGTATATAGCGTCTTGGCGAGGATCTATGAGGATTCATCCAAACAGTTTCTGCCGTGTATTTCAAATTTTAAAAAAATCGGTGCAGTAGTTTTTGAGTGAGAGTGGGCACCGACTTTGGAAATAGTAGTTTTGAGTAAAACGCGTTTAAAGTTTTAAGCTTTGAAGAAGTGAAGAAAAAAAATTATTTTTCTAACTTACGCTGAATCATCGATTCCAGCTGCATAAAGCACATTTTCTGCAGCAGCTTAGTTGTCTTAAGCCTCTTTTATTTCAAGTCTACGTTTCATTCTGGCTTCTTCAGTCTGCTGCTGAGCATCTCTTTTGGCCTTGGCTACACGAGTTTCGTCCTCCATCTGTGCATATTCATGAGCACTCGGCCAACGCTGGCTCTAACATACAAAAAGGTCTGCAGAGCACCAATACCTACATTGAAGATGCATGCGGCCACAAAGGCTGCAAGTTCAACGAGATTATTGCTACCTGACAATTTTTTTGGCGCTATTCTCCAAATAAGCTGGTTCAGACTTTCATTGTTGCTCTGTGTAAAACCTCCAAGGCACCTCTCCAGAAGTTCGTCTTCACTTAGGTCCTTGTAAATAGGTTTGATTGCTTCTGAAACATTTTTTGGAAGTGGACTGTAATTGTGATGAAAATCTTCTGCTCCAGTTGTGGCCAAAGATTTTTGATAAGGGCACCACGAGTTCGCGCCGCTGGGACACTTTTCGTGTTGAGGGTCTTCATCTGTTGATTGGAGGTGAAAATAGGTTGCCCAGATGGCATTTTTCATTTTCGGGACGGAATCGCAATTGTTTCTAATCGCCAGCCTACAATATCGACTTGAATTATCGATAACTTTTGCTGTTAGCTTACCTTTACCTCCAAGTATTCTACCTCTTCTTTTTTTTCAGCATTTTTTCCTATTTTCGATTCTTTTTCCTCAACAGCATTTTTTACTACTCCGCGTAGAAGTGTGCCCATCCTTTTTTGTATGTGCCCCACGCATTCTTTTTTATTTATTATAAAATTATCACCATAAGGTTCTTATTTTATCAAATTACAGTAAGTCTTACTGTCCCCATCTCCGACATAGTCACTGTACTTCACTCTATATTTTTCTTCTGACCGGCAGAACATCGCTTTCACCGCGCCCACTTTCATATTTTCTGATGGTCCTGTGTAATTTGCTTGACATTCACCTTCGTTTATGTGATCTTCATGCCACTCTTCGAATTCTACAGAATTCAGTTTCTTTTCCCAGACTTTGCATGGTTGCTAATATGCACTACACACAAAAATGTCTATGACTTTTCCAGTGGAGTAGCCAATTAAAGAACAAACGCCAAATAAGAGAGTGAATCCTTGCTTCATCCACGTCACATCGCCAGAAACAGTCAAATTTGAATCAGGTTTTGTTTGTGTATTTTTATAATTTTCTTCTTTTTTCGCTTCTGCGGCAGAAGAAAAAAGTTTACGGCACTGGTTCTGACTTTGGAGCATATATTTCCGATGTACTCCATGTAAGTTGTTTTAGATAAAAACTTACTTGATAGATCCATTAGACCGCAAAACTTATTGCATTCTGCAAGACCTAAGTCTAATACTCGCATAACAAAAATGAATCGACTGTTCATCTCATATTTTTGATCAATTTTTCCACTTGACGGTACATAGCGTGAATTACAGTTGGCACATTTCACCTGAATTTCAAAACCAAGACCTTCTTCTCGACAAGATTTGATTTCAATTTTTTCATCACACTGAGCACACTTAATGAACGTAGGAGTTGTATCGAAAACTAACAAGAAATCTACGATTCGATAACGCTTTCAAAGTCTTCTGGTACGCACTTAGCGATGCTCTTTTTTTTGCGCCGAAGCACTAATCGTTTCAACTTCATCCTTGCTTTTATTCGGATTTGGCCTTTTTTGTCCTATATAAGCGTTGACGTGAATTCTTTCGATCAACTCTCGTAACTTTAGATGTTCTTGGCATTTTAATCAAAATTTACAGAAAATTGTGGCGAATATACAGTGTTTTGGCGAGAAACTATGAGGATTCATCCAAACTGTTTCTGCCGTGTGTTTCACCTTCAAGCATATAGGCCCCATTGATGCTAGAAAAAAAGAGTCATCGGTCAGATTGTTGTTATTGAACTCCTGATTATATTTTCCGTCAGTTGACAGTCCATCGATGCCGTATTTAATTTTAAAGTCCAAACAAGTGATTTCTATTCTATTGTCCGAAATCGGAGGACATGAATTCTGATCTTTAAAAAGACGTTGAATAGTGTGATCAATAAGAGACTGAATCTCAACAATGGCTCCTTTTTCCGATATTCCAATATTAAGAAGGATAACAATCTGCAATGTCTGCATGCCTGCAAGTGAATAGTATTATATTGATACACTGATAGTCTGACTTGTTGCATTAAAGCTAGAGCTTCTTTTGAAGAGTACGGCACAGATGATTCTTAGTCAGATTTACCTGAGATGTTTAAGTTTTCAGTATCATCAGAATTTAAAAGAGCAACTATAGTTATTGCTATTTTTTTTTCTTTCACTCGTTCATAAGCTTCACAGAAATGCATCCTGTATCACGGCAGCCGTGAAATTCTTTTCAATAGACATTAATTTTCGTCTTTCTGTGGCAGTAGAAGCTTCTTTGAATTTCGTATCAGAACTTTTCCTTCCTCCTTCTGATTTTGTCACGGAAAACGTAACAATGAAGACAGTGTTGAGCCATTTTTCGAATTGAATTTTCATACTTAAACATTCTTTCTATTTTTTCTGAAACATAGGTAAGAAATACAAGTTTAAATGATAAGCTGCTATTTCTAGATTCTCAGGATCGAGACTCTACTCAGTTTCTATGAAACTCAACAAATTTTGCACGTCAGTATCCTCATTAGCAATAAGAAAACCACAAAGAACTTTCTTACGCACCTTAAAAATATCCATTTTTTCATTACAAATAATAATACGACTAATGGAAATGTAAAAACCTGCATAAGATATTTTAAAATGACGCCAAGAGTACATCATGTAAAGGTAATTTCAATGCAGCCTCACTCGGTTATATAATCAAAAATTATCATTGTTCTTGTGAGAGCGTGTGCACGAGACATCCACCTAGCACTGAAGTTGGAACTATACTTTTTAGCGGCAATTTTGAATCATTCTTAATGCAAATGGTTTATATGGATACAATTAAGCTTACCACAACAATTATTGAAGAACAAATAACTTTTTTTACGATCAAACGGCAGATTTTCACACTTTGTTGTAGAAACTGTTATGAACAATTACGCGAATTGCTATTTAATGTCTCATATCCAGTTTTTGAATTAATGTTAGTTTATTGTTGGATAAGTCCAGTAAAAAAACAGTCTCTTTTGTATGTAAAAATGATAAATCCTAGTTTTTGTTATAAGAATTGTTTATAACAATCACATAAATTATTTTTAATCAATTTCGTTGCTTAATTATTACAAGAAATTTCATTCCAATAATAATTGAAGGAAAAATAATTTTTTTACACTAGGAAACGGCCGATTGGGACACTTGTTTGATGTAATTATTATTAACAATCTATATTATTTATGTTTGATAGAGCTCAAAGTATATAAATGCTTCTAAGGACAATCGTGAATTACTTCCGTTCAGGAAATTTAATTCAGCTATGGGAAAAACTCATTTATTGAGGACTCGTTCATAAAAATATTTATTAAAAGAGTAAATTTCAACTTATGCCAACTTTTCATTACAAATTATGACTCTCATGAAAAATCTTAGCAGCTAGCCTGAAACGAATAATTTTTTCTACGAGAAAAAATACTAGTCAGAATTTGTTGATAAAAATTGTTTATAATAATTAAGTTAAATATTATTAGAATTATTTCTGTTCTATGAGTACAAATACAACAACTGCGGCTAAAAGTGAGCTTCTTCCTGTGTTTTTTCAAAATAAAAATTCACAAAACCTAAATTGCCAGTTTTGTCTTTTTATTTGTTTATGTACTGTTGCTTTGTGGAAAAAAATTAAGAAATCGCAAATCACTATTTTCTTGAGAATTCAATGCTGAGTGTTTCTAAAAACAAACTTTGAAATCGGTTAAGAAACACGACTTGTGGGCGATAATGAACAGTACCGCGCAATCTTAATATTCCAGGATCATTCAAATGACAACAAAATTCACGATGAGTATTCTGTTTGTACAATTTTATTTTCTGCCAAGCTTTTCCAATTAAAAGAAAGTGTGGGAAATTAATGGAAAGTTTAGGACATTCATGAAAACTTTTGAAAACTTTTGGAAATTTATGAACAGTTTTCGAAAGTACGGGAGGTTTTTTAGAAGCATGGGACGTTTCGAAAAAGAATGGAAATTTATGGAAACATTCTGGAAAGTCATTGAAAGTTATCGAAACTTTCTGACATTTATACAGAGTTTTGAAGATTTATTGAAAGTTTTCGAAGTTGTGGAAGACTTTCGAGATTCGTGAGTTTTTGAAAATAGATTTTTTGAAACAGAAATTTAGGGAATTCTATGAACCTGTTCAGTTTTTATTTACGGTTGAGAATGCTCATCACTTTTCTGGAGCAATGTTTGGTCTTTTCCCATCCTAGAGGCCAAACTGCCGGAGGCAGGTGCACTTCTCAGTGCACAACACAAACCGATCATAACTCCTTTGGTTCTAGCTTAGTTTTTATACTTTTCTTTGGATGAATGAAGTTCGACGGGACTGACGTTATGAATAGAATCTTTCACCTTATGACGATTTAGCTGCTTAGTTTAGATATGATTTTTTACTTATGGAATCAATTTCTCGCATCAAGTTGTAGTTGGGTGTATACTTTTAACAATGAATAATACAAATAATAACGTAGCTTCGGATAGAATTGACGCTTCTGTTGACGGAAGGCATGTCATCGGAAAGTTTCAGACGATGAATGGAGATTGGGTGTTTGGAATGCTAGAGGTGTGAATGGTCTTAAGAAAAGGAAATTGTGGGACACAATGCGCGTAAGGAAGCTAGATATCACAGCCCCACAAGAAAAAGGTTTCCTGAATCCCGTGCTAAACCACCATATCTATACGTTTTTGGGGTCGCTGAATTCAATTCCGGGGTCAGTTTGACTCCATCAGGCCAGGACCAAGGTCAAGTGAAGGTCAAAATGAGAAAGAATAATTAAATCGGCGTAAACCACTACTCTAAGACGTTTTTGGGGTCGCTCAATCCGAATCTGGGGTTAGTTTGACCCCATGAGGTTGGGATCAAGGTCATTCCAAGGTCAAAATTGAGAAAACCATGGAATTGGAGAAAACCTCTACTCGTAGACGTTTTTGGGGTTGCTGAGTCCGAGTCCGGAGTTAATTCGACCCCATGAGGTCAAGATCAAGGTCATGCCAAGGTCAGGAAGAGGAGAAAACCATAGAGTTAGAGAAAACAACTTTTCTTAGACGTTTCTGTGGTCACTAGATCCGAATCTGGGGTCAATTTCACCTCATCAGGTGATGATCAGGGTCAAACGAATTTGTCCAAACAGTTTTGTTACAATTTCTGAATCCCTACATTGAATATCGGGAATTATTCCTACATTCACTGTTTCTCACGGTATATAACATTTTTATCCTTGAAAGATCTTACGAGCGGTTTCCTCTTACGTTTTACTCCGTTCTCATCACTTTCTCTCTTTAATGACCAGCAGTAATCAGCCATCATATTTACATTTCATCGACCTTGATATCTCATTTCCATTGTCTTTATGTCTTGATGGAACCTCTTTCCTTGCTCCTCACTGAAATCTCTTAGATTCATTGGGAAGTAATCTATATGTGAGTGCAAATAGTGTAACTTGAGGCTCATCAAACACCCTAGTTTTTCATAAATCGCTATCATTCGAGCCACTATTTCTTTGTTCTCTCCACTTTTATGATTCCCAAAAAAATTCTTCACAACTTCTTTGAAACTGATCCAGGCTGCTTTTTCTTTGACATTCATTATAAGAATGACGTCACCATCTTTCAATAGTTTGCGAATTTATGGTCCATCGAAGACACCTTCGGTTATTTTCGCGTCAATAAGAACAATTTCCTCATCTTAGTGACGCAAAAATAACTGAAAGTGTCTTCGATGGACCACAAATACGCAAACTATTGAGAGACGGTGACTTCATTCTTACAATGAATGGCAAGGAAAGAGCAGCCTGGATCAGTTTCAAAGAAGTTGTGAAGAATTTTCTTGGGAATCATGAAAGTGAAGAGTGCAAAGGAATAGTGGCTCGAATGATAGCGATTTATGAAAAAAATTAGGGTGTTCGATGAGCCTCAAGTTACACTATTTGTACTCACATATAGAATACTTCCCAATGAATCTAGCTGATTTTAGTGAGGAGTGAGGGAAGAGGTTCCATCAAGACATAAGACAATGGAAATGAGATATTAAGGTCGATGGGATGTAAATATGATGGCTGATTACTGCTGGTCATTAAAGAGAGAAAGTGATGAGAACGGAGTGAATCGTAAAAGGAAACCGCTCGTAAGATCTTTCGAGGATAAAAAGGTTATATACCGTGAGAAACCGTGAATGTAGGAATAATCCCCGATATTCAATGTAAGGATCCAGACGCGAAAGGATACTCGAATCTCAGAGCCGGCTTTAGGAGGGCCATCAGACGTTACGAATTTACAGATTATAACGGTATGGTGGTCCTGGTGGCGGAATACGAACGCGTAATAGCAACCTTGGGTGAGGACCTAACTCCCCCTTCCCCCAGAAAAGTCCCTTTTCCCGGAGTACGCCTACCATGGGAAGGGGACATAGCCAAAAAGTAAGAGTTCTGTGGCCGCTATCGTCTCGACCTTAGCTGATAGCGACATCACACAGAACACGTCAGAGTTAGCGCAGTTGATTAAGGTGCTTATTGCGGCCGAAGGAAATGAAAAGCGGGGATCAGCTACGAACTCGGGTAAAGATGAACCCCCGAGCAAGCCAAAGTCGCAGGGAACCAAATAGCGTAATGGTAAGGGCACTCTGGACACAAGAAGCCCAACGGAATCGTCAGAGGAAAATTTCGCACCCGCCCCGAAAACAGGTTCAGAGTCATCCACCTCAGGAAAATAGGGGAAGAAAACGATTGTGGAATGTTGGAACTGCCGACAAAAGGGTCACTTTTAAATAGGATGCCCGAAGAACCGAAGGCGCAACTATCGTAGTCGGTTTGGCAAGGAAGAAGTGACCACTAAAGAGTGCGAACTATCCGGGAATTTTTCGGGAAACAGAAAAAGAGAGAATGCAAAACGATCAACCTTTCTCCCCCTAGTCCCGGATTGACCCCACAGGACGACAGGCACAACCCGGAATAAAACAGGCTTGAGTTGACGGAACCAGTAGTAGAGAGGATAGCCCATGGGGCGAGCACCACTCAAATAGACACCTTGTCAACATCAGCGAACAAGATTCCGGTCACGCGTACAGTAGAAACCGAAGATACCATCGTTTTTAATACAAGAACGAGGGTAAGAGAAGAACAAAATCCCTGATATAGGTGATACTAGCCCTGTTAAAGTCAAACGAACCACCGGCGGTATCACCAGAAAAAGGCCCATCCTTACCGCTATGACTGGAAGTGGAGGAGCCTCCAAAGGAGAACAGGGGGTTTACCTTGGGAGTCTTCACAACTGCCCGAAGTGGTAACACCCCTAAGGTCCTCGCTTCAATCGATGGCGGTGCCATCTGCTCATCAAGAAAAGCCCAGTAGTGACAAGTGGCACCAAATCGAGGAACTAGGATTGCCATTTTCTGCGCTATTTTCATTGTTGTGATTTCTGTGAGAATTCTCTTAAACAAATGAATAAATCAAACATTTTTCGTTTATAACATATTCTTTATTACTGTCCGCATGGCGGACAACTCCAATTTTAATCATCCAAAATTTTCTGAATTGTATAATCCAAGATTTTGTTGATGCAAAAAAAAATGTTCATATTTTTCATTTTCAAGAGAAGCCCGCCATAGATATCGTTTACCTTTTTAGAAGACAAAAAACAAAATTTGAATTCATGCATTATTTTTCAAGTATTCTTGCAAAAACCATTTGGATGACATTACCGTTGAAAAGACGTTACCGTTATTCGATGCGGCGTTAGAATCTGTTGAATTCACTTTAATATCTTCGTGTACTTTTTTTCAATTCTCATCTCAATCAGAAGGTACTGGTTTTAAGTAATTAATAGATAATCGCCTTCAACTTACGCGTGAGCAAAATGCGCTTTCAAAAATTCTACTTCCATAGTTTTTATATTGTCGTGTATGTGAATTGAAAAAATCTTTTTCAAAGTTTTAAAGGTCTCTTCAAATTTGTACAGCCTTCTAATTAATGTTCTCTGGGCGATATGTTATGTTTAATGAGGGTCAGTTTTCAAACCAAAAATTTCAAGTCAATAGGAATGGCGAAAGAATTTTTTCGGGTATTTGAGGATTTTCTACTAGTAAAAGTAAATCAGAAAAAAATTGGATAAGTCTGGAAAATCATGAATCTAATTACAGTAAATTTTACAAAAACTGAGTTCTGTCTCTTTTCAAATTACCTTTTATCGTCTGATTCTAAAAGATATTCATATCATCTGAGGCCTTTCTGCTAACAAAAATACACTAGAAAGAAAATTTATAGGTCTATATAACCAAAAAACAAAAAGATAGCCTGCTTTCCAAAAAGTCATTTTCGTACGTTTCCCAATTACCTTTTTCCGATTGGCTTTGAAATATATTTTCAGCGCTCAATGGATAAAAACAGAAGAGCAGAGATACTAGTCAAATAAAGCAAAGATAAATTCAAAGCGAAAGAAGATAAATAAATGCAAAATGATTTTGAAGGGAATAAGAAATTATTTTGGAAATGGGTTAAGAAGATAAAGAGAGGAAATACAAGCATCGAGATAGTCGAAATTAAGAATGCTGATGGTAAAATGGTTTGGGATACAGGCAAAGTGACTGTTACAGTGATTTTCTAAAGAAATTGTGTGGAGGTCAAGCTATGGAGCATAACAACTGTGACACAGAAGAGGATACGTTAGACAATCCCGTTGTTGGTGGTAAAGGAAGAATCGGTATCCGCGACATTATATCCGCAATCGAGAAACTAAAGAATAGTAAGGCTGCGAGTGCAAGAGTAAGTGGACAACTGTGCAACTGATTTAATAGCGAGCAGGGCGTTAGGCAAGGCTGCGTTATGTCCTACTAGATGGTCAATGTATACATGGACTAATATCTGAGAACGGCTTTCTTAGACGAAAAAGGTGTTGATCTCAGGACTGGAAAAGTGTGGGGATTGGAGTTTGCAGATGATCAGATTGTTACGGCAGAATCAGTCCATAATTTGCAGCGAATGATGATTAGGCTGAGCACCAACATGAAAAATGTCTGTCTCAAGATCAACGTGAATAAAACAAAAATCAATGTGTTTGAAAGAAGGAGTGGCAAAACAGTATGCAGCCTAGCTTTGAACGAGGAGAGGATAGAACAAGTTGATGATTCAATTTATCTTGCAATTTTATTTACTGCCGACGGAAAGATAGATGCAGAGATATCAAGACGTATAAATGTATCAAGAAAAGGACAGGAGTAACGTGAACGCAGTTGGCATGCAGTTCCCGCGGAATATGTGCGGTAAAACGCTAATGGACAAAATTAGTAATGAGTGGGTTCTCAAAGAATGTGGTGTAAAAAAAACATTGTTTGACAAGTATGAAAGAAATTTCCTAAGATGATTTGGTCATGGTGAGGTAATGAATGAAGAACGCCTAACGGATCAAATGTATTTAGGTAATGTTCGTGGTTGCGTACGCGGAGGCAGACCGAAGACAAAATGATTGGAATGTGTGAGTGAGACTCTAAGGCGAAGGGATATAAGGAGTCGTAGGAACACAAGAGCGTTTATAAAACGATGTACGTATGTAACGGAAGCAAAATATGTATGCAAGGATAGGGATGTATGGAGAACAATTCCTTATAAAAAGTAGCGTGGTGCCTGAAATAAAAGATTTTGTATACTAATGGGCCCGCGTGAAGCGATTTTCTTAGTGGATTAGTATAATGGCTTTGTGAACCTCTTCACCTAGGGTGATTGCTAGAGTGATCAGTGAACCGTGTCGGAGCGGTGCTGTGGGATGAGTGTGTCGTTTGAATGAACAGCTCGCGACTTCTAGATTGATCTAAAACCTATCCCTCATCCCACACATTCTTACTCACTCTTGCCATATAAATTCCTTGATCCCCGGTAGTATTTATTTTATGACATGCCGAGATTACTCCCAGCATTTTCACCTGAATCAGTTTTTACTCTTTGTTTTTTCTGTGTTAATGAAAGTAAGTTTTTTAAAACATCAAATGACTTGCCCCTCACACAGAGAAAATTCAAATATCTCATATGATAAGCATGAAATATATTCTTGAACTCATCCAGAGGTTTCTTTACGTGATCATAAGCACACTCACTACTGTATACACAGTAGAAGAGAAAGAAACACATTTTAAAACGCAGGGCTGTTAATTAGGGTGGTCCAAAAATCGTAATGTTAAAAAAATACAATTTGTGCAGTGGAAAGCGCTTGCTCCTGTTTGCAAAAATAAAAGTCCCTGAAAATGTTTGATCTAATCGGATGAAATCTTGCACTTCCTCATCCAGGTCAGAGGTTAAACTCTGATTATCTTAATTGCTTTCAGGCTTACGAACAAATGTTTAAAACAATATTAGCCCAATTTGTCATGATAGATTGAATAATGTTGTATGAATTTACAGAAAAAAAAATTAGGAAGAGTTTTTTTAGATAATTTACTCCTTCTTCCAATAATTAGGGCTTTTACAGTACATAGACTTGTAGATATTATCCATGCGAATTCATTGGTACCACGTAAATTGTATTATTATTTTTCTTATTTTTCTTAATTCTATTTTTATTTTCATTTCTATTCAGAGATAAATAATAAAGGACTAAATGAACGTGAAAACCATTTATATGATATCAATGAATTGATATTGAAAATATATACAAGTCTAGGTATACTAAAACCTTAGTTATTAGAAAAAAAAGTAAATTATGTAAAATTATGCCTTTAAACATTTTTTAAATAAAATTTCGCAATACCATAATATTTATCACGAAAAATAAGGCTCATATTGTCTTGAACGTTTTTTGTAAACACGAAAGCAATTAAGATATTTAGAGTTAAATCTTTGACTTCGAAGAGGAAATGCAAGATTTTCTCCGATTAGATTGAATATTTTCAGGGTCTTTCTTTTTTTTTTAAAAAAAAAGAACAAGAATTTTCAAGTGCACATTGCATTTATCAAACTTTGCTACTTTTGTACCACTGTACTTTTCATGTTAAATTACTTTTCAAGCAAACAATAAAATTGCATCGGCTTTTATACTGAATATTTTTGTATCTACTCTCTTACTTTGAATCAGTAACATTTAACTTACAACTAGTAACTGATTTCTCGCTCCGGCACCTAGTAAAAATGATTTTATTTTCAGTGAGCTTTACTAATATTTAATCGAATTGACTAACATAATTAGAAAAAATTTGTTAGGTTCTGTTATTTGACTGAAATTATTTTTCACTATTATTTCAGTAAATTTTTCTACTGAATGACGGTTCCGAAAAGAAATATTTCAGTACCCTATAAAGATTTTCTTTAAAAATAATTTTTTCATGAACGGAATCTTTACTTTAGCTGAAATATTAAGTTTCAAGTCATTCAAGTATTTTAAGGTGTGTCGAAAAAAGTCGAGTTAAGTTGGCGATATAGGTAATCCGGCGAATTCACGTTAAATCTCTGCTTTTACTGAATCTTATTTCATGCTAGAAAGTTTCATTACACATGTAAAAAGTAATTAAGCCTTGGTAATAAGTTACAAGGGGCTTTATATATTTTCTTCAACACATGCATGAAAAGCGAGCTGGACTTTGCTGTTTGTTGACCGGGAAAAACAACTGGAGAAAAATTCGTGACAGAGGGAAAAAAACTCGGACGTGCTAATAACTAACGGGGAATGTGGTAGTCGCTACGTCCGAGCTTTTTTCCCCCAATCACGAGTTTTTTTCCCCAGTTATTTTTCCCGGTCAACAAACAGCAATCTACGACTCGCGCGATGTTTTCAGAACTCGACAAGAAACGCCAGCTTTTCTCCATCGATGCATAATATACTATTTGAACGGCATTAAAAGATATTTTGATACATTTGTCGAAAGCAAAGAGCTTCTCCAATATCTGCCAAAAAAATTAATTTTCTACTAAATAGTTGAAGTTTCAATAAGTAAATATGAATTTTCGTCAAAAAATTCATTTTCAAGGACACAGTCGAATTTTCTACATAAAAAGATGGATTTTCAACCAAAAAAAATGAACCTTTAACCAAAAAAGACGAATTTTGAACGAAATAGTTGAATTCGCAAGGAAAATTGTAGTAGTGTATATTTAAACTTGAGAATATTGTAATTTTGAATAAAAAACAGTCTAATTCAACCAAGAAAGTCAAACCTGCAACAAAATAGTTAAATCCTCAACCAAAACTTGCTAATTTTTAATCAAAAAGTATACTTTTTATTAGAATAATTAAATTTTCATCCAAACAATTAAATTCTTCACCAAGAAAGATGAATTCTTAACAGAAAATATAATTAAAGACTTTTCAACCGAAAAGAATTAAAGACTTAAGTTCCACCTAAAAATAGTTAGATGTTTTTATTGGGTTCTATTAATGTAGTTCGCATAAGTGAAAAAAGGACGAAAACACTAATTTTCCACAAAGTACATGAATTTTCAATCAAAAATGGAGTAGTTAAATCTAAATCAATCAATCAATTTCAAATCAATTTTAAATCAAAGCCAGTTCAATTCAACCAAAAAAGAAGAATATTCATAAAAAAGGACGACTTTTAAACAAAATAATTAAATTTTCAACCAAGTAATGAAACTTGTAACCAAAAATGATGAAATTTCTACCAAAAGAGATCTATTTCAGAACCAAGACGAATTCCCAACAGTTTCTAACAATTTGCAACAAAAGAGCTAAATTTACAACCAAGAAAGATTTTCCAGTCATGAGAAAAAAATTTCATTCAAATTGTTGAATTCTCAAACCGAAAAGGTGAACTTCCTACAAAACAATTGAATTTTCTGCCAAAGAGAATTACTTGGTAACATATTAATTGATCTCGAGAATGAAAAATTCAAAATCTGTATAAAATCGTTGCATATCATTTTGTTTCAAATTTGGGATCAAATTGATAGACTGGCATTCACTGTGATATTTTAAAATTCAATATTTTTGGAAAACTTCTCAAGTTTTAAAATATTTTTAATATCTTCGAAACTTCTAAAATTCCGAAATATCTTTTGAACGAATTCTAACATCTCTATTTCGTTTCAAATTTATTGAAATATTTTCAGATATTCAATTTATTTTAAAATTTCTCTCAAAACTTCTAATTATCTTTTAGAATGATTCGAATTGTCCCTGAAATTTGTTCAAAATCCTGCAAAATCAAAAAAGTGCCTTGAATCTTCTACATTCTTTTTCGACATTTCAGGAAGTCATTTGAAATGTTTTGGAATATTTTTCAATTTTCTCTTGAAATTCATTTTTCAGAATAAAAAATCATTCACAATTTTCCCAGAAATCTTAAGAAAACTTGTTTGTTCTGTTCAAATTCTTCAAAATTCCAAAGAGGCTTCTTTTTTATCGACATCTTAAAAAATCTACATTTTCTTCCAAATAGTTTGAAATCTTTTCATGTTTTTAATTATTTTCGAATCTTTCCAAAATTTCTAAAACTTCTAATTATCTTTCAAAAGAATTAAAATTTTCCCTAATTTTTTCTCAAATCCTGCAAAACTAAAAAAATTGTCTTAAAATCTTCCAGATTCTTTTTCGACCGACTTCGTTAATTATGATACTCTATGTTTTTGTCCCTAATTTAATTTTTCTTATCATAAATCGTAGCAAAATATTGAAAAGAGAATTGTTTCCTTATATTAAAAAGTTATTTACAAATAAAATTTCCTCTTTTATCACCAATTTTTAGAAACATGCAGAAACTCAATTTTATTATGAAATAAAATGACTTATTTGAAAATTTTGATTTAATAAATTGATTGAGGAAATACGTAATTTTTATCAATGGATAAATACAGCAAACCTCATTCAATATGGTGAGGGGGTCATGAATATAATCTTTCTGTCATTTTAAAAATATGTGGTCAAAAAGTTAAGAATAGAAATGATGCTTTTATCACTAAAGAATCATTTACAATTTAAATTTTCTCTTTTAGAAATAAATTTCTTGACTTAAGATTCCTCATATCGAAAATTGTGATTTACAGAAGTCCAGAAAATTGATAATTTTTAGTGAAAAAATAAACCTAACTTAAAATGAGTGTTACATTGCCATTTTTCAATAAAAATTCATAAAATGTGTGTTACAATAATAACAGTCGTATTGACGCAGTATCGAAAGCAATCAGGTTTCCAACAAAAATTTATGTGAAATCTCGCGACCACAATTTTTGAAGCCAAGGATGTACAAATAATTTAAATGTCTTTTTTCAGTTTCATGTTCGGTATGAGTAAGCTTTTTTCCGGTTTGCCTCCCTCCATGAGGTAAATATACGTGATAGGTTTACTTGAGTTTGTTTTCCTCCGATAAAATTTATTATTGGTGGGTTATACATACCGGCTTTGCTCATGCGCGGGGGAGAGAGATTTGGTATATAAGCCACGACCGAAGAAGTGAAGAGGTAGTCAGTTATTGATAAACATGAATCTCGTAACTGTCGCTTTCTTTGTACTTACATGCTTGGCGCTTCTCATTCGAGCTGCTGACGCCGCCCATACACCATGCAGTCATTTTGAATGTACAAAAGACAGCAATTGTTGCTCCAGACAGTGCAATACGCATGGTAAGTCGAGAAATTATTAATAATTAAACCAATTACGAAATTTTTTTAATCCATTCTTTGATAAAATACAAATTATTTCACTAGAATACACTGTTTAAGAAACTGAGTTGGACCATATAAAATTCCCACCATATGTAGTAAAATATGTTTCCCAATTGGACTTAAACAATATAGCATTAATCTAAAAATTTTTTGTTTTCACTCTGATTTGATTAATTTTTACTGCAGAAAGAAAAAAATTAACTCCGATGTAGGGATTTTACAAAAATCGCATAGCCTGAAATTATATTTCAAAATATACTGGTATTCGATAAAAAAAATATTTTTTCAATTTCAGTGGGGAGATGCATGCCATAGTGAGGCATAGAGAAGAAACCTACATTCCTCCAGAATCTAAGAACTTTGAAAATCTAGCAATTTGAGATATGATGTGCTCAATATTTATACACAATGTAGCTTTGTGGAGTGAAGGTTTTAAAAAATACACAATTGAACCAACTCAAAACCCTTATAGTCATTTTACAACACCTCATAACAGCGACCATAAGTCTGTTTCATCAGTTGTTTTCATCGCACATATTGTGTCGACATACAGATATTTTTAAAAATCATAAAGCTCATCGTTTATTGATCAACAAGGCGCAGAATTTTATTTCATACTTTTTTTTCGAGAATAGTGAATGTGTGTATATCGAATCTGAATCTTGATTGGAGTAAAGGAGTAACCTAAAACCAATCTAATAAAATCACGAAAAACTTTCAATATAATATAAAGCGCTTCTCAAATTAATTTCGAAAATAGGATCTAGTCAGGGATACAGAATGAACATTCATAAAAATTTACAAATTCAAAGTGCTAGGGCATATCATTTAGGTTATGACAAAGGACTGACATTTAAATTTCTTTCGAAATTTTGCAGTTAAAATACATTGTATCTTCTTGCAGAAGCTTATATATTTCTGTTCAGAATAGAAATATAAGATTATCTTTTAATTGCAGACTTTGCAGGATGCGTCGATTGCGCAACCCTCGGACTCTTAATCAGTTTTTTTTCACTTCATAAAGTACATTAAAAATTAGTTTATAAGTGGATGGCATAAATTTACTGAATTTAGATGTCCTGAAAATTGAAACTTACCGAAAAAGGAAGAATCAAAAATTATTACAAACGAACATTCACCATGCTGAATTTTTACCTAATGGAAATATCCGAGTAGATATACAAATTTCATTTTGGATTCCTAGTAGAAGACTTGAGCGTGAATATCATAAAATATTACATTTTTACAAGTTTGTCTCATATACTGTATTTTTTAGGTCAATTGAAACACATGAAAAAATCCTAATTCTTACGAAAACCAGATTTTAGATGAAATGTATACATATGAACATCATCAATTTAAGAATGAAAGTATTGCTGAAGCCAAACTTGTAAAATCACCTTCAAATATATCAAAGGGTCTGAGAATCCTTTTTCCAATATCCTTCGAATTCTCCTCTGATAATTTAGACGACAGGCTTGGCACCTTTGCTGTCGTTCAAGGCCATCCATAGCTTTCTTCTTTCGTCTACGACAATTTCAAATATGTACAATAGAATTTTATTTACTATGGGTTGAATTTAGCCTTCGTCGCCACTTTCTCAAAATTCCGATCCTTGCTAGGCCTTCGCTGAGTCAAACCTACCTGATAAAACTGCATTTTTCAACACCCACTTCTTCCATACTTAGCGCTTCTCCCTACCTATTCTACTGTGTACCTTTTTTCCTACAGTCAGTCGAATTTGGGTATTCGTAACGAAAAGAACTATCTGTTAACTGTAATCACTCGCGCAAACAACTTGTTACCCTGTCAATAATTTTAATAGACGGCCTTCTTATATATGACGTGTCCTTTTCATTAGAGAAACCAGCAGATCCTTGTTCAAAAATTCAAGGAGTGATCTTCAATGCAACAGGGGGAATATTTGTATAATTGACGGTCCGCAGCGCCTGAAACGAGATATTTTGGATAGTCAGTCAGTTTGAATATTGATGTGAAAATCATGAAGTATCAAGGCTCTGTGAACTATTACTTTGTCCATAATGACTTGCAGATTCCTTGGATTCATGGGTGGGCCAACGTACGGGTACGCTCATGTTGAATGCAGTAAAAAAATTGTTAACAACATTGTTTTGTCACTCTGCATGTTTGGAGCAGCCACTATTGTTGCTACAAACTTTGTTACAGCGTCGCATTTTCGCATAAATATGAAAATTGTTGTAAAAAAATAAGAAAATGTTCTAAACAATTTATTTGTTTTAATAATTGTTTTTTGATTTGAAAATTCCTCAAAGGTGTCAAGATGTATATTTTGATGATATATTCAAAGTTGGTGTGCGTTTATTACATTTGTTTATAAACACTGCGGAACATTGAAAAACGCTGTAACTGTTTTTAAAAATGTATTGTTTTGAGAACTATAAAAGTCCCCTCGAGGTATTCCAAAGACGATTCCAATAGGTCTTTGAGTTTTCGGAGAGGACTATTAGTTCGTTCATAATGACTTGCGGAATTGTGAAATCCATATATATAGGAAACTTCAGGGTCGTACATACTCTGGGTGCTGAAATGTTTACTTTATTATTTCTTTTGGAAAATTCGAAATAGTTTATCCATCAACCAGATTCTCTGCCAAAACATTCATATAAGTTACAAACCTTTTTATTTTGAGAGTTGCAAAGAAATTTCTCACAATATTTTCACATTTTTCAATTCAATTATTAGCGACAAAAGTGCTTTCTCAGATATTCACTCTAAACTAAAAAAAATTTTTTTGGACTCTGAAAATTATTATCAAAAGTTTTTAAGCTCGAACATTATATTTTTTAAAAATCTATCAAAATTGAGAAGACTTCATCGCTAATATTCTAAAATATTTAATTTTAGACATTAAAAATATTTACGTGAATAACATATTTGTATAATCTATAATTTCTATATTGAAAATGTAATTTTTAATTTTACTCGAGTTTAGGAAAAACATATTTTTCATAGGTAAGCCAATGTTGCAAGTTTGTGAGATTTCTGAAAATTGGACCTTTTATATGATTAAGGGAATATGCAACTTTTTTTTGAGATTTTCGTTGAAAAAAAGACCAACGGTTCTGGTCTTAACCATCGAAAAAAATACTATGAGATCAAAAATCCTATTTTGCGGTAAGAATATGAAAGATGCGAAGAAAATGAACATGTAAAAATCATTTATTCAAAAAAGATCTACAAATTTAATCCTGACTTATTTTCGATCAAAGGCGTAGTTTTTGTTTTAATCGTGAAAAATAAAGTTTAAAATTAAAAAATTGAACTTTCAGGAAAACGACACAAGATATAATTAAATATTTCATAACGAAATTATTCACCTGAAAAAGTTCTACAAATTTCTACCTGCCAATTTTATGATAAAGCGCGTACTTTTCGTTTTAGTCGTGAAAAATAAGACTAAAAATTAAAAAGAAATAATTTTTGGAAAAGCGACACAAGATACAATTAAATGTGACGCGGCAAACTTGTGCACATTAAAAAATTCTAGAAACTTCTACCTGACCATTTGTTGATAAAATGCATAATTGTTGTTTCAATCGTGAGAAATAATATTAGAAAAAAATTTTAGTTTATGAAAAAGCGACACAAGAAAAAATAAAATGTTTAACGACAAATTTTTCTGTCTGAAGCAGCTTTCAGGGTGGCCACTCGAGATTCTTTGAATTTGAAAGTTGTTGAAATTCTATATTTTTCATTTTAGGGACCAAAAAAGAGGTCGAGTTCGTTAACCAGCCTTTTTTACCAACGGTTCTGCGTTTAAAAAATACTCAATATAAAAAATATCATTTCGCGGTCAAACTACGCAAGATACGAAAAAAAAATTAGACAAAAATTGTTCACACAAGGAGACCTACAAATTTGTTACTATTTATTCTTTGATAGGATGCGCAGTTTTTGTTTTAATCTTAAAAAATAGCATTAACAATGAAAAAATCAAATTTTTGGAAAAGTGACACTAAATACAATAAAATGTGGAATAAAAAAATTTTTCGCCGAAATTATACCTACAAATTTGATTGGAACAATTTTTTGATAAGACGCGTAGTGTTTGTTTTGATCTTGAAAAATAACTTAAAGAATAAACAAATTATTTTCTTGGAAAAACGACACAAAATACAACAAAGTGTTGAACAGCAAAATTCTCCGCCTGCAACAGATCTCAGGGTGGCCACTCGAGACTCTTTGAAATTAAAAGATGTTTAAGTGCTAAATTTTCAATGTTATTAATGTTAAAGCCTTTACAAATATATAGTGTAAATTTATACAATCTCCAAATCAAGAGTATTTAGAATTGCGCCACTCCAAAGAAAAAGCCATCAAAACTAAACTATTTTTATTTCGAAGTCTTCTTACAGAAAAATTTAAAATTGAACATTTTTAAACGAATGTATTTTTAAAAAATGTCCAAATTGAACAATGTTACATGTCGGGTAATCAGCATTCGACAAATTCGAAAAGAAACCCTTAAAATTGTTTCCGTTTCAACTTCACTTTCAATTTTCACAACATTTGGCGATTGAAATTCATACATTCCCAATACAGAATTATTCAATTTCGAACGAATTCAGATAAGTTACTTCATTATTAGGACTTTCAACTGGAAACTGTACAAATTTCAATTTGAACCCGAAAAACTTATTAATAATTTTATACTTATAAAAAAGAATGTTTTCACAGTGGTGTCTGTAATCTGTGAACAACTAAGGAACGGATTGGCTTTTAGTACGCTTTTCCGATGTCGAAATATGAAGATGAAGTCAGTTAGCCAGCAACCATATCGTATAAAAATTCAAAAAGTTTCCAGCAATTTGAAAATTTTGAATACATTTTTTGAGATATTTTAAGAGCAATCTTTTTCCGAATCATAATTTGACTATCTACCCAATTATTATAGCTGCAAAGTCATTTTTTCCTTCCGTCAAGAATGCGCAACTTCATGCCTTTCAATCAAGGTAAGATAGACATACCAGTTTTGGGCCACTTTAAGCATTTTTGGGACGGTCGTTCCAAGATAACAGCGACTAACGCGTCTACCCTAATCAATTCTCAAAAATTATATGATGAT
>JAUMHM010092984.1:0-25929 GCA_032362435.1 Melikaiella ostensackeni
TCTTTCGGAGATTGAATATTGTCTTTAGTACACGTCGATGTGAGACCAAACAGAAGAAATGGATCCAGTTGTTAAAATCAAGTTTTCTAAAAAAACGCGTTCATAGTTTATCAACACTTTTCCTTCGTTCGGTGCTTGTTTTGTGTAAGTTAAAATCGACAGTCTGTACCTAGGGAGTTTTTTGGTCGCTGAAAATGATTATTTGTAATAAAAAAGTGTAACTAGAAATAAAAATCTTTTCTTAGTTTAAACCTTCTGAAAAAACATTTTACGGGACCTGTTCTGTCATACATACTGTATTTGTTCGTAAATATTTTTCAAACAATTAACAATCAACTTTTCGAAGAATTACCCCGGATATTCATAATCAGGGTGTTTTCCATCATATGTTAACCCTGATTACCCTGTAGTATCTGATTACCCTGTACCATATGTATCCCCTGCTTACCCTGTAGACCTCTTAGGGCATACAAGTGTAATAGTGCCGACTTGATGACTCTATCTACAGGATGTCCCACGGGAAGTTGCTGAAATTAATCAGCAGTTGATTTGAAATGCATGCAGTTATCAAGATGCCTTAAATTGCTTCTAAAAGAAGACATTTGGAGGTTTTGTTCATACATAAATTTATTATGATTCGATTATGACTCGATCAACAATCAACTCTTTCTCGAAAGCTATACAACACTTCACTCAATATTTCATCTGGAATACTATTCACATTTCTTCTAATATCTTTCATCAATTCTCCTGTTGTTGTTGAATTTTCGGAATGAGAGTGATCTCTTATGTAACCCCATAAGAAAAAGTCACAGGAGTTCAAATCTGGGGAGTATGGTTGCTACTCAATTCCACCGTGAGCAAATTTAGGCTATCCTAACACAATGACTCGATTTCCATATACATTGTAAATAGTCTCGAACACTTCTTTGGTGCAATGCGATGAGGCATTGCTCCATCTTGCACAAAATGAAAAGTCTTAACCCAACCTCTCTTCTTTGCAGAGGGGATGAACTTTGTCTCCAACAGCTTTTTTTTACTATTCCCAGTGACCGTTGAATCAAAGAAATAGAGATAAAATTTCCTTTACGGACAAAGTTGCCCACACGGTCACCTTTTCTGGATGAGGACATTTTGATATGGGAATATTGGGATTTTCCATACCCCAAAACCGATAATTTTCTTTACTGACGTATACGTTTAACTAGGAATGCGCCTCCTCGGAAAAACAATATTGTCTTCATCAATTGCACCGGAATCAAACATCTCTTTTATGGTCTTGCAAAATCTTACACGCGTCTCCGTAGATATTGTTATTATTAACTAATGAGTTGTCATTTTGTATGGATGTAACTTCAAAAAGTTTTTTGCGATTCTGTGTAGCAAATAATTTGAAATTTTCAGTGCTTGAGAAGTTCCGTGGTGTATACAATTTTCAATAATCTTATTTAAAAATGTATTCGAGTGAAATTCAGTTAGAAAAGTTCATGAGACAAAACATGAACGTGAATGCAATTTTTTTTCATACCTTTCTAGAGTGTTTTAACTAGCAACTCCATGCTGTCTGAACTCAGTTATAAATCCTCCATACCAGTTTGCATACACTTTACCTCTAGAGTAGAAGCACTCAATGAGAAATATTTTTCTTCAGTCGTAAGGTCACTCATTTAGACGCACGTATCCGCCACTCTACAGTGTCTGGAATGAAACTACCAACGCTCGTATATATGACCATCAATTAAAAAAATCCTTCTTAGATGGAGGAGGCGGGAGAGAGGTATTTAGTTTCAGCAACTTCCATATTTTTTGGCGAAAAAATAATTTCGTTCAACACTGTCTAACTTGGCGAAATTTTGATCAGTCGATCTCGTACAAATTTTTCGTAAAAATATAAGATTTCAGCATACTGAAATCGTCAGAACTTCAAAATCAATTTTTTAGCCACCAGACCCCTTTCTACGGAGCCGGTCACGTATTGTCACATTCAAGATTTGTAAGCCTTTGTAACAAAAGAGACCAGTTGTCGTATTAGGAAAAAGTGTTCAAATTGTGTCAAGTAATTAATGATATCGAATTTCACGACATGGTAAGTGTGACAAATATATTAAAAAAGAAATTATTTGAACTAATTAACCCAAGCTTTAGGTTACAATCATCAATAAGTTTGATGCATATTGATCACAGTAAAGTTTAAACATTTAAGAAGAAATAGGGATAAATCCGCAATTTCGATGTGCAAACGTTCTCAAAAATAATTTTATATGTCAAGAACATTTTGAATTTGAGAAATATTTGTATCTGTTTGAATCAGTGGAAATTCACTTTAAATTGAGATTATTTACTGAAATTTCAGTGGTTTCTTACTTAATATTTACTGTTTCATCCTCGCGTCCAGATCTGGATGTTGAAAAAGGACATTTGAAAGGAGAAATTGATTCCAAAAAATCGAGATAAGGAAAATGTTACTTCAGATGATTCATTGGAAAGGTTAGGTACACATTTTTTGTGATATTTGAACTAATATGGAATAAAAATTTTCAATTACTCATTAATTAAATATCTAGCTATCTTCCTGTCTTAAAAATATGAGACTTACTTCCTTAAGAAAATTTTTGAATGCTTATTAGGAGCAGCTGAAGAAAGAATTTCAGCTATGAATACTTCGAGTCAAAAGCCTCTCAGTAAAATGCGCAGACAATATCGCAAAATGAGATCGGGCAGTTTCAGTTCGAAGAATTGCTAGATTAAATAAATGATAATTGGTGTAATAATCATAAAAAACTCTTCAAGCAACCATTTTGAAATAGAATTCAAAATTTTCAAATGATTAATTCTATATTTGATACTTATTAGAGTCGAAAAAATATCTAAGGATCGTTATATTCCTGTCCAATCTGACTCGTCCACGGAAACTTTATCAAACACCGAATCGAGAAAGAGAAATGTCAATGGTTCACGAGAGAGATGCAAACAAGCAGCCACGGACAGAGGAGATTTCTCAAACATCACGAGCAAGCGAATAGTTGATAAAGGTAAATCTTTTAAATAAGTACATTCTTTCAAGTATTTAAGTATAATTATTTATGGAATTAATTTCTCTCTTCCAGGTTATGAAACAATGAAGACACCAGAAGGAAAAAAATAATAGTGTATAAGAAACTTAAACCAAGAGACGCATATACCCAAAAAAATTCCTTCGTAAATCACGTTAGGCGAGAATAATTGTAGGGCGGCGCGAGCAGTACCGCAGAAATCGCTTTCAAGAAAACAAAACTACAACAAACACGAATTATTGAGAGTAAGAAAATGCTTATAATGGAATTGAATACAATATTACTTAGACGGTAATAAAGTTTCTCTTTTTAGAAACGCTTCTCAGCATTTTTGGGCTCAGTCGCACAGGCGGCCTTTCTGAACAGGACCAGTATGTTTATAATGCTATATGTAAAATTATCAAAGAAATTTGAAAGACAAGAAAGGAAATGAAATAATTCAAAGAACGTAAGTGAGCGAAAGCACTATTAGATTCAAATGATTTGAAGATCCTTGAAGATTTTGCGCCGGAAGGAAGAAATTTCATTGTCTATTACATTCGAAATGCAAACAGGGATAAATTTTCCAGAATATAAACATCGGACGACAAATTATTGACATTCACCTTGTACAGAAAAAGTCATGCAGCTTATCGACACTTGGTGAATTTTGTCTCTTCACCGAGCGTTGAGACTATAAGAAAATTATCAGCAGAAATTTCTCTCGAGTCAGGTTTTGTTAGTGCCTCTTTCGACAGTCTGAAGGGACTTGCGAAGAAAATGACTGATTCTGAAGAAAGAATGTGTGTGCTTACGTGTGACAATGTAGAAATTGAATCTTTACTCTTGCATGATGACTAAAAAGATAGAGTTCTTAAAGGTGCTATGTATGTGGTGCCACATGGTTAGACCGCTTAGGTGTGGGGAGAGCGTGAGAACAAGTGGACGAATGGCGGATCAGTCCAGGCTAGGCGGCCATTGTGTAAAAATATATGAGATGCTACGAATAGAAGTTTGAAGTAGATTACTGCTGGCACTGTCTTCTAATTATAATGTAACGTGTAGATTCATCCTATATTATATAAAAGAAAATCATACCGACCTGCAAACACATTTGATAAATCCTAGTAATGTCATATTTGAAATAGTACCCGTTGGGAATTGGTTTACACTAAGAACGTCGCAGTAGGCAAAGAGAAAAAATCCGCACTAATAGAAAAGAGTGGAGACATCAGGCGATTACGTAATTACACGCTCGCGCGGGACTTCTTTACGCTTTCTAACTTAGTATGAAAAATAAAAGTTTTCGTAGCACCCATTTTCTGGCTATAATCCATGATTGTAAGACTGAGGTTCGCCAGAAAATCTAAATAGTTAATTGTTCAAATCAACACTTACCAAGTAAATGCTACCAAAAATCCATATTCATCATCTTCCATTACGACTTTGCAGTTATTCGTGCTCTTTATGAGCAAATCTTGAAAGATTAGAGGTCTTTAGGTTCAATTTTTCAATAATAATGTTGCAGAGTCGGAGCAGTTCATCATTTTTCGACGAGGATTGCAATTGATAAGTGGCTACAGGAATTTATGAAGCTTTTTTTGTGAGTTTTTTTGCTTCTTAAAATTGTTTCTCTTCGGATTATTTTTATTTGCTGAAATTTCCGGAGTTCAGTGACGACACCTTTCGGAAATCCCAAAATAAAATTAATCTGCTTCAAGAGTTTGCATGTTCAAGTAAATAGTTTCTCCCAATTTTCAAAAGAATTTTAGTTTTGTAATTTTAATCGAAGGGGCGTTTGAATAATATCAAAGTGCGTTTCTCACTAAATTCAAATTCAGACAAACAATTTTGAAACGTAACAATGGCGTCCGCACAAGGACATGAAAGGCTAACAGACCGTCGTTGAATTCTAACGATTTCAATACGTATTGGGCTCGTCGACCGTGGAAATTTCCACTTTTGTGTCAGCGTCTTTTTGTGTTTCTAACAGAGGATTAGGTATTTTTTTACGTGGACTTCATTATAGTTAAGAAATTATTGTGCATGAGTCCAGGATAAGATATTGATCTTTGGGATTCATTCCATTGCATAAATTTTTTTAAGAAACAAAATGACAGATAAGAACGTAAATACTTCTCAATCCTAAACTGATATTATAAAATAACCCTTTCCCTTGATAAATAATGCGGAATGGAACCCAAATAATCCTCAAAATTCCAACATAAGTGTTAGGGAATTTAATACCCACGATCCTCCTAATAGACTTGGAACAATGAGCAGTCAAAATGGTTCACAAGAAAATTTGGATGAGATTCTATCATGCTATGAAGAGTCCAATATCGACATGCGTTCGCGTGAAGACCATTACGTGGACACCGTGTCGCCACTGTTAAACAAAACGAAACTAAATTAGCTAAAGTAGATTCCGGTGTGAATAAATTACAAAAGTTAGTAGAAAATAGGGTCAAAAAGAAGTTAGCTTGAAATATACAAAGACAGAAAGAACAGTGCGCTTGAATAGAACGCTTTCTGGTAATCAATCCAGGCCATCGACAGATTGCGATTGTAGGATGCAGCGTCCTTGCAGTCTCTTTTGTCGTCTAGCGGGTTTTCCCGACAGCCTGCTAAGCCTTTTTTCGATCCATGTTGTTCAGAATAGCTGTAAGGATCCTATACAGAGTGTTCAGACAAGTTATTGGCTTGTAGTTCCGGGGGTTGGACAATTCGCCGTTCTTGGGTAGGAGTACAGTACGTCCTAACACCAGCCACTGCAGAATGGGCCTCTCCGACTTTAAATATGAGTTGAAGTGCTGAGTCAGATGTTGGTGTGTAGAAGTAAAACTTCTTCCACCAGAAGTTCTTGATTCCATCTGGTCCGGTAGCGGAGAAGTTTTTCGTGCCCCTCAGTGCTACCCTCACCTCTTCGTCAGTGACCGATGTTTATTGCTCCTCGGACGTTGTGAGGTTGTCGCACAGCTTCTTGAAACGCACGATGTTGTCAGTGTCTTCATGCAAGGGCTGTTGAACTTCTTGATTCTCCCTCCAAAAAGTTCTGATCGGACGTAGGCGGATTATTCTTAGAAAGAGGGGTATCGCTGAAGAGGCGCGATGGATCAGCGAGAAACTATTATTTCTCCCTGACTCATCCCTCCCTCGTATGGATTCCTCTCTTGGCGTCAGATAACATCCGTATTTTATCAACAATATGCTGCTTGATAGTCAGCAGCTTTGAAATGTTCAGAGTGTGTTGGTGGATCCTCAGTTCATGAGAGAACTTTTGGACCCTTACCGTATAAGGCTTACCCGATGTTACGTAGTCAATCAAACACTGAATACGGAACGCGTTCTGTCTAGCCCAGCCAATCTTCTTCTTCAGTTAATGCAAGCTCTCGCCGCATCATAAACTGAACAAGTGATGGTCCAGAGGTCGGACTCCTCCGAGAGATCCTCGCAAAGAACATCATCCATTTCAGCCGGATCTTGTGGCTTAGGAGAAACCTGGATGTTCGTCTTTTTCCTCATCCTAAAACCGCCATCATCTCCTGGTGCATGCCTGATTTCCATGGCTGGTCTTAATTTCGCTTCCTCTCCTCCGTCTGCGACTTGTTCTTGCAGCGATTGGGAAAGCGTTCCGCGCGTATATCATGCTTGCAATAAGTTGTCGGCGCGATTTCGCAACCTCTGTTGCGAAACGTGCGAAAACTCTAGGTGTCCCTGGCACCATAGAGTGTGCAGACGCACCATATAACCCCTGTGATCAGACATAATGCTGGCATCGTAGCAATCCAGTAAGTCATCTCTGAGTCGATTGGTTCATTCAAGACGTCGACCATCTCGCCGATCCGTCATCGATTCTCATCCGAATTATTTGCAGCACCCCGAATTCTAGGACAATCTGCACTGTTTGCCGACCCATTGTCGGGTGCTGAGCGCGTTCGTCATTTTGAACCGCATTCACAACTGGGTTGCTGTTGTCATAGTTGTTCCCGCGAGCAGCTAGAGGAAGGGTTCGTCTACCCTTGAAGAGCCCCGTATGCAAGGGTGAGGCTGCTTACTCCAGGAGATCGCCTGATATCCCAGAGACACCGTTTGAAGACACCTCACACAGATATCATTCAGCTTCCGGCACGGTTATTTACACCTTACCTTTGGGGTGTGTGTTTTTTAATTTGGTCCCATTCCTTTTCTACTGGTTCATAAACTACCTCAGGGTCAATGTTAGAAAACATTGACACTGCTTCAATTGAAACAGTTGTATAATCTTCCTGAATTTTCTATATGTTCAATTCTTTTTGAAAAATCCCAGCTGCCCTTAACATTATATTGTGAATCACTACAAATTTTGGTGAGGATTATTTACAGATATTGTGATAAGTTACATAATGGTGAACCTATAGAGGAAATGACAGATCTAACTGGTGAACCTTTTTCATTTAATTTCATTAATCCGTAGAAAGGAGGGGTAATTTGAACAAAAAGTTTTGTTTCTTCAAATTTACGCTCCAAAATTGTTTGGTTTGGATCTCGAATAATTTAAGACACAGGATATTTTTTTTATTATAAATGTCGAATTATTTCTGAAGCAATTTAGATCTTGTTCAGGAATTTTGACGGACCTACTTCCAACACCCAAGATGAAATTAGTTAGAGGTAGAGTGTTTCTGGCGTATGGCATGACGAAATACCTAAAGAAAGAAAAACCTGAATATAGAAATTCAGTTACATTTTTCGAAATAATCTTATTTGATGAATTTCTAACAAAACCTTCTGTAAGAAAAATAGGTTATGAGGATTAGTTCTTTTCTAAGATATTCTATTTTTTAATATATTGTCTAGTTAAATTACCTCCATAGATTTTTACTTAAGGTGAATAATACTTTTCAAGTATATTCAAACGTTAAAATAAAACTAATTCGTAGAATTACATTTCCCTAATTCCTGATTTCCTCGACGCTGATTTTTAATTCGTGGAATGTCTGCTGATTTTAGTCCTTGTAAAAAACAGCTGTTTGATGGTACGTGATCAGTGTATTCCATACTTATTAAATGTTTCTGCGATCACTCACACTTTGTTGCACAGAAACAGCTGCTTCCTCCTTTTAAATAAGTTTCTAGATCACCTTCGTGAGTAACGAAAGGCCCGATATTCTCAATCCAAGCAGCCATGTTTCTGTTCCACTACCAGGACACATCTACACACGAATAAACTGCAAGACGAATTTGATTTTCCACTAACTCGAAAACACTTTTCAGTTATTAAGACTCTGAAGCAAGAAGACTGACTTAATCCACATATCCTTGTCGCCAGTGTAAGGTTTTTCATTGTAACGTTTTAAGATTGTTTGCATGAATTTGAATTTAGTGAGAAAGACACTTCTTTATTATTCAAGCGCTCCTTCGATTTAAATTTCCATTTAATTATTTTATTTTATTATAAAAATATGTCTTTAGTTTTTGGCCTTTTGTGATGAAATGGTTAATAAAATAAAGAACGCTTTATTCGAAACGTCAGCCTGACAACACTTAGATTAACGATTGTTCATTGCAAGAAACTCTGCTCTTAGCGTAGGAGACTTACCGCAAGTGACGTTGTTTTATATGAAAGTTAGTACAAAAAACATTGTTAAGGAAATTATGTCGAAAGTTGAAGAATTTAGAAAACCTGTATAAATTTATAAGCAAATGAATAAAAATATGTACAAAAGAAGTTATTACATTCTCATCAGAGAATGTATTAGATTTGTGTCAAATTTCCCCCCCCCCCTCATTTTCAAATATCCACGTTTTCAGACCCACTGAACCCGAAAAACATATTCCTACAAATGTGCCTGCCTGTCCGTCTGTCTATCTGTGTGTGTGCCTGTAGATTTATAGTTTGTGAGCACTAAAACTTTCGAAAGAATTAAACCGATTGAATTAGCCTCTGGAATACTCTTTTAGTGTCCAAAAATGAAGGTCACGTACGTTAGCCAGCCATTTTGGACGAAAATTCAAAAAGTTAGAGCATTTTGAAAATTTTTGGAACCACTTTCTTTTAATTTACAAATTCTATGTTATTTTATAAACGCTATAAATCTTGCAATTTTCTTTTCTCCATAAAAAGAAAATTGTGAGAGTTATAGCATTTACAAAATTCGAAAAAAGAAACGAAAATGAAAATTTTAAACCAAACAATGCACGATATGGAAAAAGTCAGGGGGAGAAAAACGTTACTTTTCGAAAGCTCTACAAGTTTGTCATTACAACTTTTCGAATTTTTTTTGAAAAATCGAAAATACAAATTTTGAACCAAATAACGCGGAATACGAATTATGATGAAAATGTATTCCTGAAGCCGATAGAGCCTCAAGTTTTTCCTTTTAATATACTCACGAGAAAATTGATGAAGTAAGTATGTCTTAAGTTCCATAGAAAACACATTTTTATTTTTTTTTCGTAAAGGTTGGAAATTTATATAATTTTGAAAAATACCAGGAAAAAATAGATTGAAAAGTCACATTTCCTACTAAATTACAGAGTAAAATATTAGAAATATTGTGAACATTTGTAGCAGAACTACATGGTCGTGGTCTGCTTCAATGTTTGAAGGTTAGGAACTGAAAAAATTAAAAAGTTACATAATTGCTCAAATTCTTGAAAAGATTCGATAAGTCACGGTAAATTTCACTCAGGTTTTCAGTGACGGATCAAAAATTGACTGCACCTTCATTTTTTACAATCTTGATCATTCCTAAAATATGTTTTTTATGATAATTGACATGGCAACACAAAAAAAAGTCAAGAACTTTCAGCGAGATACATGTATTCCTATGTATTTTGAGTCGCTAAATCTGAATCTGAGGTCAAAATAGCACATTTTACGATAAGTTTTCGACATATCCTCGAAAAACCTCATTTTTGAGTACGTGATGGGAAAACATGGTTCTTTTCATGAATTTCAAGCCGCTAAATTCAAAAATGGAGTTAGAATAGTGTTATCACTGAAGATTCTGTAACATAACCTCCAAAAAATATTATTCAAGTAGCAATTTATAGGCCAGCATCGTATTAACATGGATTTCAAGTCGCGGAACCTATTTTTCAAGTCAGATCAACACAATAACGAACGAGTCTCAGAAATTATTCAAAAAATATACCTTATAGAAAAAATCTGCTCTTTCGTCTTATAATTTTAAAAAAGTATAGAACTCTTCCTCATAATATTTATCGTGAGAGAACTTGCCTTTTTATGTTAACCATTAGTTTTGGACCTCTTGTGTTATGATTCATTCATAAATCATCGGACTTAGGTGTCCATTTATTTGAATTTATTTAAAAAATCAGTGTTCATACCTGCTGCTGCACTAGGTACTGGATGGGGATGATGACTGCCCTGAAAAAGGATATGTAGAATGATTGACCCTTCAGCCCATCAGTAACGAAGCCAGCAGAGGCGTGCTGCCCTGCAGGGATACATTAGGGTGTTAGAATGAAGCCATAGTGTGTCCAGCGACGAATTGTTATTGTCCTCATCAAATTCGGAGGGATTAAAATAGCCATGGCTTTCAAAAATAAGAGAAACTTGGAAAAAAAGCAAAGTTGTGTAGACAATCAGGATCAGTTATGTTACATTTGTATGAAATACAAAATCTCAAAATATTGAAAGAACATTACTGAAAAAATTTGGGACATGTATGCAAAATACTTTAACGTTAAGTTTAAAAAACGAGATGAAAGCTGGATTCCTCATATTATATGCTTCGCTTTACATGCAAAGTTGTACAAATGCGAAGATAGTAGGAACAATGGAAGCTCGAAGTTTACTGTACCAGCAATCTGGGAAAAACCGCAAAATGAAAGGGATTGTTACTTCCGCATGAACGATGCGAAGAAATGAGGAATCTTTGAAAAAATCACCTACTAATAACACAGTCTCTTCGGTAATAGAAGCACAAATGAAAAAAAACGGCAGACATTTCAGTAGACGCTGGCACCTCTCATTCTAACACTAAAAAACGAAAGCAGTGCAAGAACATGAGAAATGCAGAATTAGTAGTGAAAGTTCCGATACTGAATGTCAAACAACCGATGGCGAATACACTACATATGACACACAAACGAGAGGTTCAGAGACGTGGACTATTGCGTGGATGTGTAAGAGGATCCAGAAATGTCATCAAAGACCCATTAGTGGAGCCATAAAAAGCCCTCCTTCCAACTCCTCACTTCAGTTTGGGTCTCATGAAACAATTCGTTAAAGAAGTAGATAAAAAGGGACAATGTTTTCAGTATATAATGTCTCACTTTCTCTGATTGTTCGATGCTACATTGAAAGCAGGAATATTCCATGAACCTAAAATTCGACAGCTATCAAGAGACGACGATTTTGTCACTAAAATGACTTCAACTGAGGAAAGATCATAGCTCGATTTCAAAAATGTTGTTGAACAATTCCTGGAACAACGATATAAAGGAAAATGGGATGAAAATATGATGGCGGACTACTGTTGGACGTTGGAAAGAGATTTACCTAAAAAAAAAAAGTTCAGAAAGGAAAATGCCGCTACGTAGGTCTTTCTCATGCAGAAGAGTGCGTTATAATAAAAAAATAGCTGTCCTCTCATACAGTCATTGAAGACAAACACTGATTTGACTTGCCCTAAAATATTAAAATTTTTAGAATCGAAGTCAAATTTGTGATCAGAATTAGTGGCGTGTTTACATAAAGCTGTATTAGTTTTTCTATTTTTTTTTTTTTGAGTTGCTAAGTGTTCTGGAATTCTAGTCTTGAGAGGGCGTTTTGTTTGACCAATGTATGTCATATTGCAATTTTTACAAGATATTCCATTAGTGAGGTTAGTTTTTTCAAATTTTGGTGTAATATCTCCAGTAGATTGATTCATAACGTCAGAAGGTCTATTTTTGATGAAAAAAAAAGGACAGGAATATTTAATTTAGTACGAATTCTTATAAGTGGAAGATTGAGATCTTCCTTATGAGGTAAAATAACCATTTTAGAAGAGTCTATTGATTTTTTATTATTCTGAGAGTTTGGTTGTATATTTTTTGATTTTATTAAATATTGAATTCTCCTTTTTATATTACTGATAATGAAGTGATGAGGATAGTTATTGTTAACTGAAGTCTCATAAATTAAACCAATTATCAGTAGTATAAAAAGAAGAGTTCAACAATCAGAAAAATTGCAAAATATACAATCAAGCTCACAGAATATTAAAAAATCAGTTGATTCTTCTAAAATGATTATTTTACTTTATTAAAAAGAACTTCCTATTCCACTCATAAGAATGTGTACAGAATTAAATATTTCTATTATTTCTTCTATTACAAGTCATATTTATGACATTTTGATTTAATCTACTAAAGATATTATACCAAAGTTAGAAAAAACTAACCTCATTTATGAAATATCTTGTGAAAATTGTAATATGATATACATTGGCTCAACAAAACGCCCTCTTAAGATTAAAATTTCAGAACACTTAGCCACTCAAAAGAATAAAAAATTAATACAGCTTTATATAAACACGCCACTAATTTTGATCACAAATTCGACTTCAATTCTAAAAATGGTAGAGTTTTAGGGCGAGAAAGTAATTATCATAAAAAAAATATTTTAGAAATGATCAGTATTGTGAAAAATAAGGGTGTAGTCAATCTTAGATCCGACATTGAAAACCTGAGTATAATTCGCCGTGACGTCATTGAATATTTTCAAAAATTTGAGCCATTATGTAACTTTTTAAAATCTTCAGTTCCCAACCTCCAAACTTTGAAGCAGATAACGATCATTAGGTTCTGCTACATTTTAATATTTCTAATATTTTATCCTAAAATTCAATAAAAATGTAACTTATAAAAATATTTTTTTTTTAGTATTCTTCAAAATTATATGTATTTTCAACCTTCACGAACAAACATAAGAATGTGTTTTCTACGAAACTTAAATATACTTACTTCATGAATTTTCTCGTAAGTATATTAAAAAAATAACTTCCATTGTGACTTTAATTCACTGCGCACTTATTTTCATTCATTTGCCTATATATTTATACAGGTTTTCAAATTATTCAAGTCTCGACATAATAATATTTACAATATTTTCTGTTTTAATTTTCCATACAAATTAACCTCACTTGCGGTAAGTCTGGTACGCTAGAAGCAAAGTTTCCTGCAATGAACAATTGTTAATATAAGTGTTGTAATAGTTTCATTACCATATATCCATACTCTGTTACAGCCCTTAAGAGACCATGAATTCATGGTGAAGTGCTTTGACGTTTCAAACAAAGTGTTTTTCATTCTGTTAACCATTTCAGGACCAAAGGCAAAAAACGGAAGACATATTTTAATAAATAAATAAAATAATTAAATAAAAATTTAAATCGGAAGAGTGCTTGAATAATGAAATGTGTCTTTCTCACTAAATTCAAATTTATGCAAACAATCTTAAAACGTTACAATAAAAAACCTAACAATGGCGACGAGGATATGTGGATTAAGTCAGTCTTCCTGGTTGAAAGTCTTGTTAACTGAAAAGTGTTTTTGAGTTAGTGGAAAATCGAATTCGTCTTGCAGTATAGTCGTGTGTGAACGTGTCGTGGGAGTAAAACAGAAACATGGCTACTTGGATGAGAAATATCGAGTTTTTCGATCCTCACAAAGGAGATTTAGGAACTTATTTAGGAAGAGTGTAGGAGCTCTTTCTGTGCAACAAAGTGTGAGTGAGCGCAGAAATAGTGAAATTCCATAGTTGTCGACAAGAAGCAACAGAGGGCGCGGCATCATTTGTAGTCAAGTTAAGGAACCATGCAAAACGTTGTGAATCCGACGAATTTCTTACGCAACCACTGTGAGGTAAGTTGGCATGGAGTTCACGTAACGAGAGCATTGAAAAAAATTGCTCACAGAGAACGATCTCACATTCGAGAATGCTGTCATGATCGTAAAAGGCATGGAATTGACTAGTGAACAGATTAATGTCTAAAATCCTGGTACTCTCAATAAAATTGATCAGGATGTTGATCACAACAAAGGGAAATTTTGCCCGAGAAAATTAGAGTCAAAATCCGAATAGGTCATTGAGAAGCCGGAAACATGTTGATTACTTACACTAATCGTTAACAATCAGGTAATGTATTATTTTTCCCACTCGAAACAGGCCCGGGAAATGATATATTTCTCGCGGGTGTTGAATAAAAATTTTTTATTCTCGTACAGTGAGACACCTTCAACCGCAACCGGAGTGTGTCCATTCATCATGATTTTCAAAAAAAAGTCCTGGAACTAGGTTTAATTTGTTAATTCCTGAATTTGGAAGAGGAAAATAATGCAAAAGAAGCGCTGGTATTAGATATACAGAAAGAGTTCGGGAATTAGGAAAGGGTCTGAGTTAAAATTTCGCAGAGAGGTGAGGTTCATCACGAGAAAGAAAGATTGGAGATTGGTAGGAAAAAAATCGGTCAGATCGCATATTGCTGATGTTGATGCGCAGATTACACTAGTGCATAAAGGTCGTATGAAATGTACTACAGAAAGACCTGTGATGTTTGTTCGGCAAACATAGTTTTACCAAAAGTAAATCCGGCTGTTTGAGAAGTAACAAGTTCAAATGTTGGGGAAAATACTATTCGACAAAAATCTTAGTGTTAGTCACGAAAATATAATAGATCACTTGTTTATTAACGAAGGTACCTACGCTAATGAGATCAGAATTCGTGAAATAGCGATTCAGCGAAGTCCAGCTAATTTAAGGCGATCTAAAAGATGCTTCAAGCCTCCGGAAGAACTAAATTCGTAGAACTCTTCGAATCTTAGTAGCTCTACTCTTAGCGGAATGGAATGTCATGTGTGTGATGGTACATGCTCAGTCCGCTTAGGTGTGGGGAGAGTGTAAGAACAAGAGGACGAATGGCAGGTCAGTCCAGCCCAGGCGACTGTTGTGTATGAATAGATAAGATGCTATAAATAAACGTCAAATAAATAACAATTGGTACCGTCTTCCAATCATGAAAAACTTAACGGAAGGATTAGTAGACAACGGTATAGAACGAGTATGCGAAATAGCTGATCATGCCACTATCTGGATAGTTAAGGGCCTTTGTGTAAAAAACGGAAAAAATCTATGGAAACATGCAACTGCGTTTTATTTTTGTGAAGGGTTGAACTCCCAATTCCGAAAGACATTTGGATACCTGTTGATATTGTTCGTGAATTACCTGACGCCTCGAAAGAATTCTTGTCGAATATTGAATTCAGGGAGAGAAATGCCCACACAATATCGCAAAATGAGATCGGACGGTTTTAATCCGAATAATCGACAAATTAAATAAATGATAGTTGATTTGATGAGAATCAAAAACATTCTAAATAATGATTTGGAAATATAATTTGAAAATTTCAAATAATCAATTATATTTTTCATACCTATTAGGTCGAAAAAAAGTCTCGAAATCGTTATATTCCTGTTTAATTTGACTCGTCCCCGGAAACTTCATCAAACACCAAATCGAGAAAGAAAAATGTCAGTGGTTCACAAGAGAGATGCAAAAAAATAGCAAGAGACAAAGGAGATTTCTCAAACATCACGAGCAAGCGAATAGTTGATCAAGGTAATTTTTTTACATAAATACATTAATTCAAGTATTCAAGTAGAATTATTGATAAAATTGATTTTTTTTTCTCAGGTCATGAAACAATGAAGACACCAGAGGAAAAGGAAATAATAGCGAATATGAAATTAAAACCTACTCACTCAAATATCCCAAAAAATTCTTTTGAAAATCATGCTAGCGAGAATAATGGTAGGGCGGCATGTGTAACACCGCAAAAACTGCTTTTAAGAAAACAAAACTACAGCAAGCACAAAACATTAAAACTAAGAAAATGCTTATTATAGAATCTAATACAATATTACTTAGACAGTTATCAAGTTTCTCTTTTCAGGAACGCTTGTCAGCATCTTCGGGTTTAGTTGCATGGGCCGCCTTTCTGAACAAGGCCAGAATGTTTCTGAAGCTAAATGTAAAATTATAAAAGGAACTCGAAAGACAAAAAAGAAAATGGAATAATTCAAAGAACGTAAGCAAGCTGTCAACTTAAGGGGATCGCAACGCCTCATGTTTCCGTGAAATCACTAGTGTATAGTGGTGGTGTAGTCGCGCAAAAATGTAACAGAAGGGACCTAACTACTCTGTCTCTGTTCCCCTCACAGGCCTTTACGTACTGTCGGCCATCTTACAGTACGAGAAGAGACGTGCCAATCACGGCGCACTCACTGGAAGATCGATTCACCAATAGGTAGGCCAGCTTCATTTTCTAAAAGCCCATTACCGGAAGTCCCGGCGATGGCACATAGCAACAGCATGGGCGAACTTAATGAAGAAGACAAACCCTTCTGTCTCCACTATTAAGGGTTTATATTTGATAAAGGGAAATGAGGAAAGAAGATCATCCAATCCTAACTCATCTAAACTTAATTGAATAAATTGGCTGGCAATACCGATGGAACTTAAATCCATGCCTGACTGTGTGGAAGCAATGTAGGATTTGAAGGAAGTCGACTGTTCTTTTGATCGAGATACAGTTTATGGTAACAGGTCGTCAGTATGGGAGAAAGCGCGGATGTATTTTAAACCAAAATAGAGGACTGTAGGAAACTTACAGGAGTATTCGGCGAAGAACTGTTGATGGCTATGCTAGTTTTGCTTGACGGAATACCCTCAAAATGATTTTAAAACCACGAAAAATATTTCTGCGGTTGTCGAAAGTTTAGAGAATAATTTTGGTCTCATTTTGGCGACGAGGACTTCAAAATACGCGTCAAAGAGCAAATCCATGCTAGGACTCAGGGTGAAGATGAGAGTATTGATCATTATTCGAAAAATAACGACCTTGATATCGAAATAATTTCAGGGCTGGAGAGCCCGGGAAAATTTAACATGGCATTTCTCTCTCGCTTCAGGAGGGTCTTTGTGCCGGACTCTCAAGGGAAACATTACCCTCTTAAACCATGGTAAATGTAAGAGGCGAGTTGCAGTGGCGTAGCTTCTCTACTCGAAGATCTAATTACATTTCGCTAGGGGAAGCCGGCAGTAGTTCAATCGGAAAACGGTACCGAGTTCAATGAGAGAATATTGAAACAAATAGGCCAAAGCATTGGCATCATTCACACCACAACGCCGGCTCACCACGCCCAAGCAAACCTCACCAAGAGAGGAAAACGGATTTTGAAAAGGATGATAGTGTCCTCCCTTCACAACCACAAAGATCTGGACTTGCACTTGCCGGAATTTCGTTTCGCATACAATTCGTCAGTCCACTGCACCCTGAAAGTCTCCACGGTTTTTTAAAATTTTGGCCGAAATCCCGTGCCCTAGCGGTAAATGCGGAGGACTTGAAGTCTGGAAACCAGCACAGCGAACCCGAACCTAAAGAGTGGTCAAAAAACAGTCAAGAGGTTCGACCACTAGCGGAGAAACTGTTTCCTAAGTTCGAGAGTGTGTTGAAGGTTGAACGTCGCCTATCCCCAGTCTTTTATACGTTGGTAGGTAAGAGTGAGAAATTCGTTGGTCAAGAGTATACAAAGAAACCTGAAACCCTTGAAGTTGGTCAATCGTTAAAACTAAAAATTATTTGTTTTTCGGGTACTTCATGTCGCGAGATTTGATAATAAGTAGCTTGCCGAAATTTTAAGCAACCTGCAGTTCCCAGCAAAGGTTGGGGGGGGGGGGGGGATCGTGCCGAGGTGTTTTTCACCTGTCAAATTAATGAACCTTACCGGCACTGGGATTTCCTAAAATCAAATAAATGAATAAATGTCCACCAGAACTTTGAACAAGAGTCCAAATCCACAGAGTCACTTCCAGGCTATTTGAAATTCTTTGATTTATTCCGTTCGCCTCGTTTTTTTATTATGAACACAAGATTCAGCTGTCAACTTTGGAGAATCGCAACACTTCATGGTTTCGGAACATCGCTAGAAATGTTGTCCCGCAAGAAAGAAAGAGAAGGAGAAAGGACCCAACTACTCGGTCTCTGTTCCACCTATGGACCCCAAGATACTGTTGGCCATCTTGGAGTGCGAGATGAGATGTACCAATCACGGCACACCAATTGGAAGACCGATTTATTAATAGGCAGGCCAGCCTTATTCTCTGAAAAACAAAGGCACGTGTTGATTGACTTGTCCTGACGGGCGCCGGAGCGAACCTGCTAATTCTGCGTTGCACGCTTCAACACTTTGGTTCTTCGTTTGAAACGGTAAAGTTCTTAAAAAAGATTTTACTCCATAATTTTATGCTGATTTCGAGATTTGGATTTATATAAATCATGGATTTTACTAAGGCGTCGTACGTCTCTTTCCCTGAGGTTAGTCTTTTTCTGATTCCGGAAAGCGTTTCGGCACAAGTACAATTGTCTTAATTGAATCTTCAAATGAATTGTCACCAAAACCATTGTTGCCGACGTGGCTTACGATAAATTCAGTGCGACTTAAGTTAACCTTGAGTAAATATTTGAAAGCAGTGCGGTTGCGGTGAAATGTTCGATTTGCAACACACTTACGTGAATTTTTCTCAGAAGCAACACCTGGTTGACAGATTTAATTTGTAACTGAAATTCGAAGAGGCCGATGTCGTGCATTGATAATGGGAAGATTGAGGGTTTCCTTTTGTTTTTTTTTCGGGTTTCATGTAATTATTTTGAAACTCTGGCACCAAGATTTCGATTTCACCAAAAAGTGCTTGTGTTTCATTAGATTCTGGTCTCTTATTTATGATGATGGAAAACCTACGTCCCTGCGGTCTTGTAATTTTCTAGAAATTGAGAAATTCCGGTAGTCTCTTTGTTAATCAATTTTAATTAATCGAGTCCTGAGTTAAGCATAACAATAATTTCGATTTAAAAATTCTCCACCAATTGGGAATTTTGAGAGAAGAGTAGAATAAGAATAGTTCTTCAATTTGTGGCTGGCGCCCCAAACAAGAGTCAAGAAAAGCAAGTTCTGACAAAGGAAATATTGGTAAAGATTATGAATTTGACTTTAGGAGCCATTCAGTGTCTGGTTATTTTTGAAATGACCCAAATATATCCTCACAATGTATTGTTCAAATTGGAAATTCGCGAATGTTTTGCGCTACTTTTGCGAACACTTTCGTCAATGAGAATCACTCACAGAAAAATAGCAGGAGATTCAGTCTCGATGACAGGGACATGGAGAGAATACCAAGACCTTAAATAAGAGTTTGGTTGAAGTTGAAGCTTAAGGAGATGTTGGCTTATGTTCAAGAGAAAATAGCACTGCGATTTTCAAGTAATTTACCAGGGCATTGAGTCTAAAATTTTCCAGGACAAGAAATCGTCAAGCGCTGAGGTTAACGCGATAACGTGTACTTTAAATGACAGTATTTTCAAGTATGTGAAATGAGTACAGGTCGATACGGATTTTACTAACTCAATAATTGACCCCGGCGCTTCGGATTGTACTGTTAAGGTGTCTGTAGTTGTCGAATATCCATCTCAACTGAATCGTGCAGGTGCACAGGAGCATGAAATAATTTATGACATTATCACAAAGTATCATAGAGCAGGGGTATTACGGATACTGCGTCTCCATACGCTAGTCTCCTTCTTTTAGCTAAAAAGGAAGAACGAGTATATCGTTTCTAGTAAATTATCGGCGCGCAAATAACGATACTGGAAGCCTAAATTATCTTTCGTATAATGTTAATGATGGTTTAGAGAAAATTCAAAGAGCAACCATTTTCGTTATGTAAGGGTTCGCATGCAGTCCTTTGACCGTCTCGTTGGGGGGAGGGGGAAGAAGCATCGTTCCGCTTGAGTCGAGTGTTGGCAGTACTGTCTTCCTCAGGCAACAAGTATTGCACAGCAATTATCATAGGTGTCCCATCTTCTCAACGCGTTCAAAAGAGAAATAAAGACACTAGAAGGAGAGACATAAAAATAAATAGAGAAGAGGCAGTGCAGGACTGCGTAGTGAAAAAACATGAATTAAAATTTGATTAATTTTAAATCCAGACTTAGAGCTTCTGATAGATTGTTCTATACAAGTTACTTGTGAGCATGTTTCTTCTTAAATAGAGTTACACAAAAAGTGTATGCACAGAAAAGGCAAGCAGTTGACTTATCTGACATTCATATATATTCAAATTTAAAGATGAAATCGCCCTTGTTGTTATATTTGCGAGCAATCATATGTAGAAGAAGAAGATTAACATAAATTGACTCTGAGTTCATAGGAAATATCCACTTAGATTTGTCATACTATACTTTGTGTACCGCGCACTGAAGTCTTGACTTATGAAAGCTGGGTTTATGCCGTTCCTTAAATCTCGGTCGTGGATGAGAGGGTCGAATGGGTTCGAGAGAGAGGCGCTGTAAGTGCTGCCGAGTGGAGTAGTTATGTAGTCACGAAACAGACAGTTCGAACACTTGTGTACATATCTTGCATTTTTTAAAAACTGGCGGAAAATGCTCTTATCATTAATAAGTCTTCATTGTTAACAAAGGTTCATCCTTTATGATAACAAAAATTTACATTTGTACACAATACAATTAATGAATATTATGTATTTCTACTAGAAATGGTTCATACAGCCTTGACTGTTTACGTATGATCTTTGATCGGTTCATGGAAATGTCACTGAAGGCCATGCCCGAAACCTACGATAAATCGAAACTCCAGTGCACTGAACTTATATCCAGTAGCACCCCGCTTTGCCAAGTTCAACTTAGATCGCACAACTTTGACTTTTTGAGTAGATACACTTGAGAAATAATGTCTCTTACTAATTCGTCGGAAAGATGAGTCATCTATGTATGAGCCCCCAACGAACCGGTCAAGGAGCGAGATGCGAACTGTTAGATCTCTTTTAGCTGAAAAAGACGTTTGGAGGTTATCAGATTGAAATCGCAATTACTTATTCCGATGACATGCTTCTTTTTGCTCACTCTTGTTCGGAATCGATGGAGAAATTATAAAAGGTTTAAAAACTGTCAAACGGGCCTATAATAGCTTCAGATTTGAAAAAGTGTAAATTTGAATTACAGAAAATCGATCTTTTGAGATTCACGATCAATGGAAAAGGGCTAGAGCCCCGTGACGTGAAAATGAACGCAACTGTAAATTTTCAAGTACCTTGCAACTTTCATGAGATTCGAAAGTTCATGGGTCTAGCTAGCTACCTTAGGAGATTTAGGGAAAATAAGTACGAACTAGATGAAAAAATCTTTTGAAGTCGTAATATTGATGAATGATAGACAAGTGCGGAAAGTATGACATATCAAATTGAAGCTGGAACATTCACTTTGAAGGTAGCAATAGCATCTCATGAGTTATATTAGCCATCTATCCTATATTTTATACTTCTTTAACATGTTGCAATCTTACTCGGATAGTACTCTTCTGGTACGAAGTGAATATTCAGATTTTGAGGCTCTTGAGTCAGTTGTCGAAAGCCATTGTGTTTAAGTTCATGAAAAAATAATCCAAAACCGTTATGCAAAATCATTTTTTCATTTACACAGTAATTATCCTTATATATGTTATACTAGTTGAGGAGGTTCAATTTTTGTCATATGTAACATGCAACCATCACAGTCATTGCTACCAACTTTCATAAACAAAAAAGACTAAGAATGATTTTATTTAGTCATGTTGGTGAAAATCATGAACTTGCTTATTTACTTAAAAGTTGTTTGGTTGGTAGCCCTTACTTATTTGTGCTCGCAACCCAGAAGCAAAACATTACTTTAATACCGAAGTCTAATCTGTAAAAAATTTATCCACTCCGTGCCTAATGTCACTTCTCACAAAAACATGCAAAACATAGTTTCGATAAAAATTAAGAGAATTGATCGTCAGACAGTTTCAAAGCTAACAGTTTGACGAATCAAAGGAATCAGTGGAATTATACTGAAAGCAATTTAATTTTTTGTAAAATAATAATCTGTCAGCAGACAAAATTTTCATCGCCATGTTAAAAACACATCTTTCAATTCTTTCATCAGAAGATAGCTAGTAAGTGGTGAAAAGTGTGATTATAGAAGTCGTTCTGATTATTGCTACTCATACAAAAATTCTACAGAACTTTTGCTATATAACCCAGTCACTTTTTCCCATTATTCAGTTTGTACTGGCATTCGGCTCGTACTGGTTTCCCATATATGTAATTTTGCGAGATTGATTTTAACATTGAGCGATTTATTAAGAGCGAATCAGCCTTTTGCCCTGGGCGAGAGACATGCGGAAGCATTCAAAATTATGAGAGAAAAGATAGTTTTGAAAGCAGTGTTGGCTTCATACAATTTGAAGGCGAGAAACAGCGAGATGCATACCGACGTTTTGATGGAAGGTTAAGGTGATATGCTTTTGTATGAGAGGAAAGGTGGCGAGCTTCATTTGATTTATGCGATTAGTCTTGGAACTTCGGATGTAGAGCATAACTATCATTTAAGTAAACTAGAAATGTTGACGGCAGTCTCTAATTTATGCATTTGTCAAAATCGACAGATTGTAGTGTGGCTAGATTCGTTTGCATAATATGATTATAATATATTTCCCAGAAAAAGCGACGAATCACAACATGTAGTTGTACTAGCCAGAGTTAACGTAGAGGAGACAGACTTGTTAGAGGAAAGCGATAATGAACAATGTTTCAATTCGCGAAGAAATGTTGTTGTTCTAGCGATTTGACGAAAGTTTAAGATGAAAAATATAGATTTGAGAAAAGCCGGCAAGCGAACGGACTCGACGCAAAATAGGTGAGATAGTTGACTATGTAATGTAGCGTGAAAGCTATACAGAGGAAGGAAAGAGGTATGAGAACTGCAGAGTGTTGAAATCGTAACGACTGAGCGTCAGAAAAAAAGGTGACTCTGGCCCGGGTGATAGAACCCTTGGCCGCTAGCTCGAAACCAGATGCGCTATCACTGCGTCATCGCGGAGTCGATGATGTGTTGCATTCAGTCATCATATCATCTACCATCTCACCGCTACCACTCTAAGTCAGTCTTCAGGGTGGAAAGGGGGAAGCTATGTGACGCGCATCATGAACCACGTTACAGTAATGAGAATTGGATTATTATTGTACAAGAAAGAGGCAAATAGCCATAAAGAAGTCTACGTAGTACCACGAGCGATGAAAAAGGCTCTTGTCATTGAAAATCATCACCTTACAAGTCACTTTGGGGTTAATCGTATAGTCGCCCGAATTCGAGAGCATTATCATTTTCCGGGTATGCGGCCATATGTAAAAAGAAACATTAAGTCGTGTTTCGAATGTATTCTTGCTAAAAATGTTGTAGGTAGACAGCCAGGAGAATTACACCCTATTTCTGGAGGCAAGCGAACCTTCGAAACTGTGCACCTTGATCACTTGGGTCCCTTTGCAACGACTGGCAGAGGTAAGAAATTTGTCCTTTCAGCTAATTGTAATCTAGCAAGATTTGTTTCTTGGTATGCGGTTGATATGACCGTCAAATGGATGAAGGAATTTATAGAGAGGTTTGGAACCCCTTTAGGGCATATTTTGGACAGAGTAACGTCGTTCACGACGAAACAGTTTAAAGATTATTGTCAAAAACATAGCATACTCGTAAAACACGTTATGGTTTCAAATCGTCAACGTTAAGCTAAGGGTCATGTGGAATATCTCAATCAGACCATAATTCCAGCTATGCAGACAGATCAAGATGATGCTGGGGTTCAGGATTGGGACTTGAACCTACTCAAGCTTTAGTGGGACCTCAATACTGGAATCAATAAAACGACTGGGAAGTCACCGTTCAAGTTGCTTAATGAATACTTTTCCCATTTTGATGATGGTGAAACTAGATTCTTGACTGTTCGTTCAGATACTTGCGAAATTCCGGGAGTTTTGAGACGTGAAATTCGAGAAGAGATGGAGCCTGGACAGAAAAATGCAAAAACGCGTTATGATAAAACAGGGTTAAGGAACCTTAGATTCGAGGTAAAAGATTTAGTTTACATTAAAGCAGATAAGATTACCAAAGGAAAATCAAAAAAGCTTTAGTCCAGATGTAAGGGTCTCATGGTGGTCACGGAGCTGTTGCCACCGGACACGAATTGAGTTCAGAATTTGAAAGCATAGGGTCCGAACAGTACGAAAACTACGTTTCATGTAACACAGTAAAAAATTAGGCATGGTAGAAAAGATTTCATCGAATCTGAGAGCAAAAATCTAGTGTTAGAAGAAGAACTGCGAGGTAATGTAAAACGTTCGAGATCACGGCAAGACATACGTCCACTAAAGCAACTAAATGACTGTGTTGGGTTGAATTCTAGTAAATAGGTATATAGTATTTCATGCTTTGTTTTCTAATCATTGTATTTAGAGCCAGAGTTTGGAGACCCAGCTCGGTACAGGATTACCGAATGTAATAACTTCCAATTTATCAGTTAGAGAATTCCTATTAGATACTGGATATCACTAGGAAGAGGTTGGCAGCAGCGCGAGTGGCCCGAATGTCCAGGGGAGTTTGGCGCGAGTCGTCGGGATGATAGCGTCATTTTGAGATTTTCGTTACCGATCTGCTTTTATGCGAGATTGAAGTAGCTTCAAAGGCGAGATTTCAGTCAAGTTGAAAGTGGCTTCTGAGTCTTATTCAAGTGTTCGATTTATTTATAATTAAACTATTAATAAACTGTGAAACTTTACCCATTTTCATGAGTGCTTAGAAATTTATTTCGAGGTTAAGACCCTATTTTAAAACACTAACATTAATATTCCGTTATTTAGACAAATTATTATTTTTTTAATTGCCGTTTGATAGAATATAATTTTCAATTTATGAATTGTGAATTGTTTCAAACCTTGAATTTTCTAAGCTGCATAACTTAAATCCGAACTTAATCATTTTTCATCATTTTTACCTCCAAGCTTCGAACTGTTTCAAATCTAAATTCGTTCAAAGTTACACTATCTTAAGTGTTATCAAGTGGAATTTGGAGTAATAGAACAGGTTCCGACTTAAAATTAGAGGCAATTCTGATCAAAAAATTAACTCACTCATTTCCCGGTTTTTGCTGGTTTATAAAAATTCCCGGTCATTTCCCTGTCTAGCGGCCGACCTGCAGTTGCTCTCTAATTTTAGCGGATGAATTTCAGATTGGTTTGTATTCTTCTCGAAGTCTAACTTTTTTATCCATACTCAGATTCCAGATTCAATCGAACAAATTTCAAACTGTTTTTGTGTAGTTTTCGGATTGGACCGGACATGTTTCGGAAAAAATCGTGAAACGGATTGTATTCGCATGGGTTCGAACAATTTTGGAACCCGAAACTCGTCCAAAACTTTGAGTCGGCGCTACTTTGGAACTGTACAATTCTAAACGCTATTCGTTTCAAGATTATCCAACTTTGAGAGCTTCAATTTATGATATTAAAGTCTGGAAACTGAAATTGTTCAGTTATGAATGTCTTCCAATTTATAATTGTTTCTCATTAGTTTCGTGCATTTAGAGACTCGTTATTATACGTTGAAAACGATTAAATGTTTAGTTTTGGAAGATTGTAGGATTGAATTCGAAAATTTAATAACTTACATAAAACAGAACCGTGGCTATACGATTTCCAATGCCCTTTTCTCTGAAATGTCGTACTGAGCTTAAGTCGTTTTTCTGAAAAGTTACAAAGTTATTCTTGCATTAATAACTATTTTACAGTACTACAAGAATCTGACTTGTAAGAATAAATAAAATTCATTCTCACCTTAAATTAAGTAAATTAATTAATTTTAACCATAAATTGGTCTTCAATATCATGTTTCTCTCTGAAATACCACCTTGATCAAAAAGTTTCAGGACTTTATTTTTAAAATCAAAAATACAAGTTTATTCATCATAATCGATATT
>JAUMHM010092990.1:0-25925 GCA_032362435.1 Melikaiella ostensackeni
GGTTAATGTTGACTGTTTTGAAAAAAAATTGGGAATTTCCTTTTCCGAAAAACGATCCAGTTGGGGGGATCGATCACGAATAATCCAAAGTTAATTTTTTGGACCAACCTAGTACACACAGCAAATCCCAAGAATATTTTTCATCAGAAAATGGGTAAAAAGTTTGCAAACAATTGGAAACTGCCAAAAAATTCATAACTTTCACGGAGTTGTCAACTGTTTTGCAGCGTTTTCATCTGACGTCGGGTAAACATTATCCTTGAGATTGACTATGCAAGTACTTTTATTTCCAAAATTATCTACTGATTGCGAATATTACAAACATATTTTATCACTTGTAAGTAACAACTGGAGACGATATGAATTGTCAAATTTCTTTGTATGTGTAATTTAATTTTATCTTTATCCATTGATCGTGAACATTTGATACATAATGTATACACATTGTGATGGAATTCAATTTATGTCTTTTACAATTAAAATAATTAAATTGAATTAAAATATAATTATTTTTTTTTTATACCAAAAACTTATTTAATATCATTAAAGCATTCTCGTAATTTTATTTACTTTTAATAAAAAATTAATGCACTAAAAGTTTATGATTATTTTAATACTGGAAAATACCCAGACAAAAAACAACAATCCAATCTTAGAAATAGATAAAGAAGATATGCAGTCAAAAAATATTGTAACACATTTTTAAACACGTTAGGTGTCTGCAAGCTTTGAATTTAAATGACAACTCTATTGGTTGAAGAGAGAAACGCACCATTAGTTAGAGTGAGAGAAAAGTGAGCCTCCTTCATTCCACGATGCGTTCATTCAAACAGGAATCGACTATGGTCGGTCGTTTACAAATTTTCAGGAAAATAATGCGAACGGGGAAAGTGTAAGAAAAGAGTGGGGGTGACTGACCGGAGTCTGGCGAGGATGGGACTCCGCCAGCCAAGATGGTCTGACGTCAGACTCTACCAAAAAAACACCCCAAAAAAGGGTCAACCTTGTGTTAGAAATCAGTGTGAGACGGGCGACTCTATTCCTTATGGCAAATGCGACTTGTCAGGTTCTTGGTTGGGACAGCAGCATCTACAGTTAAAGAGGATTCCATGGCAGTCGTCTTTCCTGTTGTGAGGTTGGGAAAAAGTGAGGCTCCCAGATCCTTTTGGAAGGACCGAGAGGTATTGGGGGTAATTCACGGTCTCAGATCCTCTTGGTAGAAAACCGAGAGGTACTGGGATATTTATGGGTCCCAGATCCTCCGAAAGGTATTGGGGTAATTAAGGATTCCAGATCCTCTTGGTAGAGGACCGAGAAATATTGTAATTAGGGATTGATTGATATTCTTTATTAGCTTTCGCTATTTCATATGTACATGTGCATATTGCCCAATATTGTAAACATACTACGTAAATTTATCTTATTTTCTAACATTATCTACAATAAATCTAGACAGTTCCCTGCGAAACGTAGTATGTCTCCTCTCCTTTATCACACTGACTGGTACGCTATTGTACAAGCGGATTCCATTGATAAAAATATATTTTTGTCCCTTCGTTGTACGCCTGAATCTTCTTTGAATATTTTCTTTATTTCTTGTATTATATTTATGCGTTTGAAGTACTTTTTCATTTTATTGCCTATAAATTTCGGCAGTAAATCGTTTTCAGCTTTATACAGAAATAAACAAACGCTCAATGCAATTCTTTTCATTACCGACATGAAACGTAACACGTTCAGCATATTATTTACAGCCGTATACCTATTATAATGTAAAATTGATCTCATTGCACGATTTTGGCCTTTTTATATTTCATCTAAAGATGTTTCATTGGCATTATACACAACTGTCGAACAGTATTCAAAGTGTGGTGCTATAATACTCTTATAAATAATTATTCGCGTGTACTGCGATATGGAATAAGACAGTCTTTTGGGAAGTACAACTTTATACTGATTTTCTTAATTAAATATTGCACGTGTTCATTATGTTTATATTTTCGTCAATTATAACACCTAAACATTTTATACTTCTAACTCTTTCAATTTCTATTCCATCAACTTTAAGATTTACATCTATATCATCAAGGTTTTTCCTTTCACTGCTTATTACCATCCATTTCGTATTTTACGCATTAATTTTTAATTCATTACATTCTAACCAGTTTTCAACTTTTTTAAATTACTCTTTCATTATCTCTTCGGCTCCAAGTAATTTTTTTGCCACGCAATAAATCATCGTGTCTTCCTCGAATGATTTCAATATACGAGTACATTTACTAACAACATCGACAATATCATAAATTTGCAACTTATACATAAGTGGTTCTAAAACCGGATCTTGCGGCACACCATTCGGATCGCTGATGCTGGATGATTTCCTATTTCCCCATTTAGTATACTGTTTCCTATCTTTTGAATAGTCTTCAAACCATTTCGAAACTGGCCTGATAAATTCCTTAACCTTTTAATGTCTTTAGTCAAATGTTTCTACTTACCGTTTCGAAAGCTCTCTTGAGATCTAGAAAAACAACTAATACTACGTTGCCTTCAATAATTTAATCTTTCCATGCAGTCAATAAATCCTATAGCATCGTTTCACTTGAATGATTTCTTCCGAATTCACATTGCTGTTCTGTAAATAAATTATTATTCTCAAAATATTCTTCTATCTTATTTTTTCCTACCAATTCTGAAACTTTCTCATAAGTTGGTAACATATTTATTGGTCTAAATTCCTCACCTTTAATTGTATTTGTAACTATTTGTATCGGCATAACTGTTGATTCTTTCCAATTGCAGGGAATTTGCCTTCCTTTAACGACAGATTAATAATATCAACATGTTAATTACCTAATACCTTTAAACTGTTTATTAATATAGATGTACTTATTCCTTTCTCATTTCCGTTTTTATTTTCAATCTTACTTATTACTTGATTAAGATCTGCTTAGTTTATTTGTCCAAAGTCATTAATTTCATAATTTGTTAGATTAAAGTTAACAGTATTATTTCCATTAATTTTACGTATTGGCTCAATAATTTTTCGAGCACTGTCTATGTAGTATTTATTAAAATTTTCGGTTATCTCTTGCTTATTTTTGTATCCAACATCTTTATATATATATAATAAAAAATTATTATTATTATTATTAGGTCGAACAGCCACCGCAGGGTCACTCTGGGAGCGACTGCTATCCGATAATGACAGACTCTCAGTAGAACTGCGATAAATCACACCTATTGCCACGTATCACGACCGTGAGATGGGTGGCCACAGGGCGCCACGGAATCACAACGACAGACTGATGTAACCCTCGCGCGTCTTGAGGACATGGAGCGTCCCAAAAATGACAGCTCTTTGCATCCATCTCGCAAGTGCCTTGGCTTGTTTTTGTCACACGGGTATGGCTTCGAGGTTACGAACCAGTGATAGCTTCGCACCTCCGAAAGTGCCGATCACAAGGACAATCATTTTAACCAAATATCGTGGGTATAATTGTGGCAGTTCCCTTATGAGGTCTTGGTACCTCTCCTTCTTTTCCTTCTCCTTGACTGTGATGTTGCTGTTGGCCGGAGCCGGAAATTCTATCACGAACATAGTTCGTTTTTCGAAGTCAAGGAGTACGATGTCAGGCCTCGAGTGTCAGGCCTCTTGACATAAGATGCGGCTGCGGTATACCAAGGTGGAAATGACACTGTCCTGACACGCGAAATTAAAACCCCCTTTGTCTGAATTAAGTCTGGCTGATTTAAGGAAAGCAAAAATTAGCTCCATCAACAAGAACTGATCTTTTACATTTCTGTGAAAATTTCGGTGCATTTTCTTGTCGTGGAACTGTTCGAGGAGGTTGTTGACCTCTGCTGTCTTCACATGGGCTTTTAGAAGTGAGGCATCTGGATGGAGTAATGCACTTTTATCGCTTCTGAAGTTTAAGATCCAGGCCCTGGTTCTAGGCTGCCTGCTACGCTTTGTAAAGGTACGCTTCTTTGACAATCATCTCGTGGTTCCTGACCATTTCCAGATGAGGATCTCTTCCATTTGCCACGATGTGAGCTGTACCCAAGATAACTCAGTTGTAAAGACAGCTAACATGCTTGCCGTCCCGATTTCACTCTGTTCATTTGGGGTGGTTCCATGGACGAAGCACGTACTCACGGCCTTCGTTATCGCCACACGTAAGATTATGGATGGCAGTCGCTCTCAGGGAAACCCTGCGGTAGTTGTTTGACCAATTTATATATAGGAGTTTATTGCCATGAATTGCTACTCAGTATTGTTACATGCGTAATAATGTATAATAGGTGTTCCAACGTATATAACTACCATCCAAACCTCATTATATTTACACATCTTAATATTGTAGTATGTACATAGACAATAACGTATTTTAATTCTGGGAAACGTACTTTATCTTAAAAAAAAAAACCAGAGAAAAAATTTTTAAGTTGCACCATGCAACTATTCTTCAACTATTTTTCGTAAACTATATGCATGATTCTTTTGTTTTTAAACTTTTGTGGTTCATACACAATCACTCTTGCAGTTCTGTTCATATGATCAGTAATTCTATTATAATAATTTAATGATATTCTTATAACATATTCTCTAATTGTCTCTATTTTCAATTCTTTATGCATATTTTGTACTAAGTTGTATTTACTGAAATTCCCAACGAGCTGTAGAAATTTGTTTTGTGTTACTTGTAATTTTTTATGATTAGTTACGACAAGTGAGATTGCAAATAGGACAGGCATATGTCATTGTAAGTCTAATAATAGTTTTATATGAAGTTAGCTTATTCTTAACACTTAAAGCAGTTCTTTTATTAAACAATGAATAAAGTGCGATCAATCAACCTACAGCTCTTTGAGTTACATGATTTATGTGCCGCGTGAAGTTTAGAGTTCTGTCTAATACTATCCCTAGATATTTCACACTATTTGACCAGTTTATATGGGTGTCGCCTATTGTAATATTTTTCTCTATTATTGGTTTTCACTTTGTAAGTATTTCGAAAATAATTTAAAAAGAAAATCACGGCAATCTCTTCTACGCGCTTATTTTTCAATATTTAATTATTGCTTCTCCAACATTTTTCACGTGTAGTTGGCGTTACTGCCTATGGATTTTCCCGGTTTAAAGATGTAATTATTATTCTTGAGGTATTGTTTTAAAGCGAACGAACAAGTGCCGCGCAATTTAAATATTCCAGGAGCACTGAAATGACAAAAAAATTCACGATGAGTATTTCATTTGTACTATTCTATTTTCTGTCAAACATGAATTTCTCAGATGCTTCAGTTTTTGGAGAGAATAGGCTTCCTTAAATTTATGCAATGAATTTTAAAAGTTCCTTTATGAATACGAAAATGAACACCGTGAAGGCATCACATTACACCTCGATTATCCGGTACTAAACAGTCTTACGAAAATCGTTCTTGATGGCGGTTCTTAGCGGAATTGAAAAAAAAATTTTTAATAAATTCACATCAATGTATTCTACGCGCTTTTTTTTCAATATGATTCTAGCGCTTTTCCAACATTTTTCACGTGTAGTTGGCGTTTTTGCCTATGGAATTTTTCGGTATTAAAGAGTAATAATTATTCTTGAAGTATTGTTTTAAAGCGAACGAATAAGTGCAGCGCAATTCAAATATTCCAGATGCACTGAAATGACAACAAAATTCACGATGAGTATTTTATTTGTACTATTTTATTTTCTGCCAAACATGAATTTCTCCGAGGCTTCAGTTTTCGAAGAGAATAGGCTCTCTCAAATTTACGCAATGAATTTTAAAAGTTCCTTCGTAAAGACGAAAATGAGCACCGTAAAGGCATCACATTACACCTCGAGTATCCTGTACTTAAACAGTCTTACGAAAATCGTTCTCGAGGGCGGTTCGTATCGGCATTAAAAAATATAGAAAAAGAAAATCAAGTTAATTTCTTCTACGCGCGTATTTTTAAATATTTTTCTAGTGCTTTTCCAATATTTTTCATGTGTAGATGGCGTTTTTGCCTATGGAATTTTCCGGTTTAAAGATGTAATTATTATTCTTGAGGTATTGCTTTAAAGTAAACGAACAAGTGCCGCGCAACTCAAATATTTCAGGAGCACTGAAATGACAACAAAATTCACAGTTTGTGTTGTACACTGAGGAGGCAGTGTACAACACAAATCGATCATAACTCCTTTGGTTCTGGCTTGGTTTTCATACTCTCCTTTGCGTGACCGAAGTTTGGTGGGACTGACGTTAAGAATTGACACTCCACATTATGATGATTTAGGTACTTAATTTGGACATGATTTTATACTTACGGAATAAATTTCTTTCATCAAGTTGTAGTGGGGTGTATACTTTCAACAATGAATAATACAAATAATAATGTAGCTTCGGATAGGTATAGCCTAGATTACTATGGATTAGAATAAATGTGGGAATCAGAAGGCTATTTATTATAGCGTGCTACGCTCCAGTTGATGGTGACAAGAGGGATGTAAAAGGTACCTTTTGGGACTCGTTAAATGATACATTAGGTACTTGCGATCCCGGAGAAAAAATAATTTTACTTGGAGATATGAATAGCTGAGTTGGTGTGCAACGCAAGGGTACCGACAGGGTACTTGGCCATTTCGAAGACGCAAAAACGAACGGTAACGGGGATAAATTGATTAGCTTATGCTTCGAAAAAGACTTGTTTATTACAAATACTTGGGTTGGACATAAGAAGATCAACATGTATATTTGGTGCAGAGGCGAAAGCCACAGTATGATTGACTTTGTTTTAGCGGATGAGAGACTGAGAGGGCTTGTAAGGGATACAAGGGTTATGAGAGGCTGTGAGTGCGGAACAGATTACGACCTCTTACTTTCAAAAATAATTCTAGGTCAAGGGTGGAGGAGAAGAAAAATTAATAATGAGCCGAAGCAGACGCAAGTTAGAATAGAGAATTTGCAGAAACCAGAAGTACAATTGGAATATCTTGAAAAGCTGAATAAATATTTAGGACATCATGAAGGAGACTGGAAGACTGAATTGGACAATAAAAATGTAGAGGGTGCATGGATATAACTACGGGATAGCATCGTCAAGAGTGCATCTGAAGTGTGCGGTACTGCGACTATAGGAAGAAAGGCTGGAGATGCTTGGTGGAATGATGAAATCCGCGTGGCTGTCAGCGAGAAAAAGCAAGCGTACTCGAGAACGTTGAATAGTAAAAGTCTTAGCGATGAGGAAAGGATTAGATTAGAAAATGATTATAGGGAAAAAACAGAAAAACCAAGATACTAGTCAAAGAAAGCAAGGATGAAATCAAAGCGAAAGAAGATAAGAAAATACAAAATGACTTTAAAGGAAATAAGAAGTTATTTTGGAAATATGTTAAGAAGATTATGAAAGGAAATACTATCACTGAAGTAGTCAGAATCAAGAATGCTAATGGTGAAATGGTATGGGATTCGGTCAAAGTGAAAGACTGTATGAGAGATTTTTTCAAGAAATTGTATGGAGGTCAAGCTATGAACGTTCATATTGAAGAGAATACGTTAAACAAACTTGTTGTAGGTGGCGGAAGAAGAATCAATATCGATGACATTATATCTGTAAATAAGAAACTAAAGAATGGTAAGGCTGCTGGTATGGATGGTACCACCGCCGAAATGCTTAAGAGCGGTGGCGGATATTTGTTTGTGTGGCTCAGCGAATTTATGAATATGTGTGCTGTGCATGGTGAAGTTAAAAATCATTGGGGAAAGGCGATTATCGTCCCAACCTACAAGGGAAAGGGTGATAAAGGCGACTGCACTAATTATAGAGCGATTAGTCTACTAAGTACCGTTGGCGAAATATTTACCAAAATACTTATTGAGAAGGTAATGGGAATAACTAAGAAAATGATCTGGGAAGTTCAACATCGATTTATGCCAGGGAGATCATATGCGGATCAGATATTTAGCTTGAGGCAGACCCTAGAAAATATTTTGAGAGTGAACTAAAGAATTTTCTGTGCATTTTCTGATCTGGAAAAAGCTTTCGATAAGGTGAAGATATCTAAACTTTGGGGTGTCATGAAATAATATGGAGTGAATGGTTGGCTTCTAAGAGCAATACAAGCAATATACAATGGTAGTCAAGCGAGTGTAAGAGTGAATGGACAATTGAGCGATTGGTTTGATATATAGCAGGGCGTTAGGCAAGGCTGCGTTATGTCCTCCTGGATGTTCAATATATACATGGACACATGTCTAAGAATGGACCTCGTAGACGAAGAAAGTGTTAATCTCGAGGCAATGAAAGTACGTGGACTGACGTTGGCAGACGATAAGATTGTAACAGCGGAATCAGCTGACGATTTCCAGCAAATGATGAGCGGACTGAGTACCAGCTTGAAGAGTATGGATCTCAAGATTAACGCAAATAAAACAAAAATCATCGTTTTTGAAAGAAGTGGTGAGAAAAGAGTATGCTATATTACCTGAAACGAAGAAAGGATAGAACAAGTTGATGAGTTTGTGTATCTTGGAAGCTTATTTACTGCTGACGGAAGGATTGATGCAGAGATATCCAGATCTAGTATCAAGAAAATGATGGTAGCAAAGTGAACGCGGTTGACATGAACTTACTGCGGAATATGTGCGGTAAAACGCCAATGGACTAAGTCAGTAATGAGTGGGTTCTCAAAGCATCTGGTACAGAAGAAACATTGTTTGACAAGAGTGAAAGAAATTTTCTGAGATGGTTTGGTCATGCTGACAGAATAAATCAAGAACGTTCAACGAATCAAGTGTATTTAGGTGAGGTGAATGGTAGCGTACCCAGAGGTAAACCGAAAAAAGAATGTTTGGAATGCGTGAATGAAACTCTTAAGCGAAGAGATATACAGAGTCGTAGATACACAATAGTTTGTATGAAACGATGTATGGATGTAACGGAAGCAAAAGATGTATGCAAGAATAGAGATGTATGGAGGACAATTGTTTATGAGAAGAAGAGTGATGCCTGAAACGAAAGATTTTGGATACTAATGGCTTTACGAAGCTCTTCATCTGCGTTGATTGTTAGAGAGATTGATCGAGCGACTAGTGTCAGCGCGACGTTGTGAGATTATCTGAATCCTATCCTAAACCCGGAAGGGATTTGACTTAATGGTATAATAATAAAAATGAGCGTTTCATGTCGATACTGGAAACGCCAACGCCCTGTACGTGGCCATCCTCATAACATTGTCGAGGCGAGGAAATCGCTGACTCAGACGAGTCGCGCCCTCGACATGCCGATCTGTGTAAATCCTGGAATCGGATGTTATGGGCGATTCTCGGGCGCAGTACTTATGGAGGTGCCGGGCGTGCCGGGCGCGGTCACTTGTATCAACTATATAAACCTCAGAATCACCCCTAATGGCCGTCTTTTGTTCCAAGCTATCACGGCGTCCACTTAATCCGCGAAGTACGAAACGCTTTGATTAAGTCGCGATTTTTACCTCATTGCAAAATTTTCCTTAATGAAGAACCGCTCTGCTTAAATCGTGTACTTTTACCTCACTGTGAAATGGTTAACGAGGTATTAAATGTTGAACAAAGTCCCTTCGGCTGTGGCTGGGTACAGTCGTCGAATAAGTCTTTCCGGACAAAGTCCGCAGTGTTATACGGTCGCGAAAGAACTTACGAGTGGATTCGATACCTGATACGGTTCGTGTAACGCTCAACTGGTGAAAGGATTAATCCACGATCTGCGATAGTGCATCCTTCACTCTAGCTAACCAAACTCTGCTTGAGGATCTCGCCGTTGTCCTCTGATTATAGAGACGCAAGCGACCACCCCTAATTCCTATCTTGGCCTCTCTAGAATAGAAAGGTAGAAGTAAGTTTTTATATATTATTTAACTAATTATATATTCCTTGTCTTAATAAACACTATAAAATTTGAATTAAACCTCATTTATTTCAAACACTATACTGACGCAATTCCCATAGGATTGCTAGTGACAACATACCCACAACAAATAATTAGTCAGGTCTTACCCACCTGAAGTAATCAGCAACACTGGTCTTTCTCATTTTCATAATTCCAAACTACCCTTGTTTTTTACTAAGAACGTGACACCACTAGCAAAAACTGTAAATATACAAAATTCGCCATTAGTTTTGAACCAATAGGATGTTCTTTTTTCAAATAAACAAAGGAAACAGAAGATATTAATTGTTTTTAAAAATTATATATATATTTTTTGCTTTTTTCGGATGTCAGTCCACAAGACACTCACAACTCATGTAAATAATTATGTGTATATTATTCTGCAATATATTTTTGAATATAAATTAATATTTTAATTCTACTAATTGTTTATCTATTTGACTATATTTGGTGTTAGGTATTTTAATTCTTCTGTTGCCGTTTGCCCCCACTCTTTGCCTCTATTCAAGCACCCTTCGAAGAAAAATTCTGACTACGTCGTTGTTAGACATTAAGGTTTTCGGAAATAACTTGTGTCTTTTGCTTTTCACGTGAAAAAATGTGCTTGCAAGAATAAAAGAACACACATTTTTCAGAAAATGTACACAATTTTGAATGTCCTATCTATAATATTGCGCAAAGTATTGCCTCAAAAACGTGCCATTTGACAAGATTCGACGAATTTTTGCTGGAAAACGCGAGCATTGTTTTTCTTGGATTGCTGACAAATTCAGAGTGCTTTAACTGATGTGAGTCCAACTTTCAACTAAACGAAGAGAACATTAGATATTTCACGAAAGCTAAAATTGAAATAGTTTTAAGGTTAATCTTTATAAAAAATCACTTCTGGAAGTCATATCTTCTAAACTATTCAAGATAAAATTTTTTTTTTTTAATTTCACAGGAAATTTCGTAAACTTCAATTTTTGTTTTAATTAATTAGGCGTACAATGTACTAAGGAGGACTTATTTAAAAAAATAACTTCTTGCACCCGTTTTAGAAGAAGTTTATACCCTTCTGAATGTTACATGCCGTTTTACTATTATAGGCTTTTTTGAAGGCCAAAATAAAGGGTTTGTGCTAATAAACATTCAATTTTCAATAATTTCAACGGGAATAAACATAACAACCCCCCCCCCTCTCCAAAATATTTCCTAAAAAGGGGCCCAAAGATTTTTTGATTTATGGCTTAAAATACGGGAGAAGCATCTCCAAAGCATATTCAAAGAAAAATTGAAATAGGCAAGCACTTTTCAGCCAAAATTGGTTCAAGCTGACCGTGTCGTACGGCGTCCTCGTACTCTTTTCATATCACTAGTTTCCATGCGAGAATCGAAATAGGTTTTTTTCAATGCATGCGCTGATTTACCCGTTTTTGTTCGTTTGACATTTGTTAAACGATTAATGAGTTAAAGCACACAGTACTATTTCGGAGCTCTGAGCACTGAGAGATCCAAATTTTTAGTGATTCATTAATGCGCTTCAAATTCTTTTTTGGATTTTGGATAAATCTTCTTGAAAAAAAGACAATAACAATTTTTGATTATATTGCCTTTAGGGTCAAAGTGGTAATAAATTATTTTTTTAAAAGAAGAAGAAAAAGATTTCATATTGGGTCAATGAAATGCTAACATTGTTTGTATAATATATTTTTTTATGTCACTTTGCAGTGATGGAACATCAAAAACTTGGGTCTCTCAATGTGTGCAGTTGTGTTATAACAATCCTTCAAGGGATAATTTTGAAAGTAAAATAGCTGAGTGTGTCGTCACCTATTCAAATGATTCTTATTTTTCCACTTTGGATCAATGACTTGTAGAAACGTTATACACAATCACGTTCTTATATTAACTTATTTCTTTTTATTCATTTCTTCTATTTCCATAACCTTCTGTTATTAATATACACAACCCTAAATAAACTCATATATTTTAAACAGTCAATTTGCAGTTTCCCACCAAAAAATTACTAAATAGTTAGACTAATCGTATTTTTTCATTAATCGCTAATGACCTTCTTCTCTCTAATTGAATTGAAAGGCATGATTTAAAGTGTTTTATATTTTACGTTTACAATACTCATTTCGACACCAAAAATTAATTTTGTTGTGAAATAAAGAGCAATATACCTGTATCACTTTTAGATACTTCCTTGTAATTCGAAGTCAATAAAAATAATTTCAATGTTATCATTCCTTATATATTATCGTTGCAACATTTTGCAAATACATTCTTATTAACGTATAACACATATAAATGGTCAGATAGTCGAGAAATTTACCGTAACTCTAAGAAAATAACGAAAAAGTCGACTTTTCTCGACTTTTTGAAATGTCAAAGTCATTTCGAGGGGGGGGGGGGGGTAACAAATAGTTTAATAGATTTATCGCTATAGTGGTATAAATTGACTTGCTTTGAACTATTCTTATGGATAATTCAAATCTCAAAAAAATGTTTGGTTTTCAAATTCGAAGAAGTGCTTCGTTTTTTGTGATTTTTAGCTATATCTGCGATGCGGAGACAGAAGAAGTTTTTTTTATGAAACTTCAGGGGAGTGTTCTTAAGTTCCAAATGAAGGTTTTCATTGCTATCAAAACTTCGCGCAAATAACTTTTTTTCGATACGCCCTGCTCTGCAATCAGCCCAACTTTAACAGCGCTTCTGGCAAAATGAAATTTTTTTATTTACATATTTCTCACATCAAATAACAAAAACAATTTCGAAAAAAGTGGGCTTTACCTAGTTGTCATGCTCAATGTCTCAGTTCTTGTTACCATTATGGCAACGTGCTATTGTCATTGCTAATTTAAACTGAAGAATTTACATGCAATATGCTGTATGGTAGCGAGAGCTGGGCGTATCAAGAAAAAGATAGGAGTAAAATGAACGTGGTTGGCATGCAGTTCCTGCGGAATATGTGCGGTAGAGCGCTAATGGACAAAGTCAGTGATGAAAGGGTTCTCAAGAAATGTGGTGTAGAAGAAACATTGTTTGATAAGAAAGAATAGTTGGTATGTGTGAATGAGAATCGGAAGCGAAGGAATATATGGAATCGTAGAAACACAAGAGCGCGCATGAAATGATGTATGGATGTTAACGAAGCAAAAGGTGTATGCAAGGGTAGGGATGTATGGAGCATAATTGTTTATAAGAAGAGTGACGCCTGAAACGAAAGATTTTGGATACTAATGGGCCCGCGTGAAGAGATCTTGTTAGAGGATTAATATAATGGCTTTGCGAAGCTCTTCACCTGGGGTGATTGATAGAGAAATAGATCAGCGACCCGTGGAGCGGTGTTGTGGGACGAGTATGGCCTTTGAATGAACAACACGCGGCTTCTAGATTGATGTAAAACCTATCCCTCCTCCTACACATCCGTTACTTACCCTTACCTTATAAAGTCCTTGATCCCCGGTAGTATAAGAAGGCTAGAAACGAAAGAGTTACGCTTACCCCGAAAGGGATTTGGCTTTATGGTATAATGATAATAACAATAATAATGAGGTTTCAATGGAACTCACGGTATTTCAAGGAATTTTACAAGATTTAAAAGGTTTTGTTGAATCTCCAAGTATTACATTAGATTAAAAAAATGTCGAGGAATTCCGAAGAATTTTGTGGGTTTCTAATGATCTGAAGGCGTTTTCTAGAAAACTGAATTTTATAGAATGAAATTTAGAGGGATTCTGAGTGATTTCACAGCAAAGGTTTGAAAGGAATTTAAGGTATTTTGAGAAATTCCACAAGATACGAAAGATTTTATTGAATTTACAAGAATTTCAAGATATATAACAAATTTCAAGGTATTTCAAAGATTTCAAGGGATTTCTAGAAAACCTAATTTTATATAACGAATTTTCAAGGAATTCGTAGTGATTTCAAAGCAAAGATGTTAAGAGATTTCAAGGTATTTTGAAGTATTTTAAGAAATTTCACAAGCCTTAAAGGATTTCATTGAATCTCCAAGAATTTCAAGATATTTAAAAAATGTCAAAGGATTTCGAACAGTTTTGTAGGGTTCTAAAGATCTGAAGGGGTTCCTAGAGAACTAAATTTTATAAAATGAAATTTCAACAGATTTTTAGCGATTTCAAAGCACAGGTTTCAAGGGAATTCAAGATAATTCAATGATTGTCAAAAGATTCAAAAGATTTTATTGAACCTCCAAGAATTTCAAGATATTTAAAAATGTTAAGGGATTTCGAAGAATTTTTTAGGGTTTCAAAGATCTGAAGGGACTGCTAGAGAACTAAGTTTCATAGAATGAAATTTCACCGGATCTTTAGCGTTTCCAAAGCAATCTCGAGCAATATTTTGCAGTCACATATATGCAATCTTTTGCAATCCCATGCTATCTTGCTATCCAGTGTGCACCAAGAATCCGAGAAATTAACCAGTCGAAGAATTCTGATTCATAAAATGTATACATGAAATTCCAGAATAGAAATTGGGGTTTAATGTGCTTGTAAATCATTTCGGGAAAATTATAATTTCTATTTGAAAGATACAAGAAAATATTTGAACTCTTCGAGCAACATTTTACTTTGTTTCTTTAGGGAATTAGAATAAGCTAATAAATGATTGCAAACACAGAAACTGTTCTAGGGATGTGCATAGACTTTATGAACTAATTTGTAAAGGAATTTTAAACTGAGTCAAGCATTTTATCAATTAATTCTCAGACAGAAAAAATAAATATGTATACCGCATCTCTCACAGAAATTTTAAAAGAAATGTTCACAAATTTTTTTTTTTAATGGAATGTTGTTGTTAAAAAGAGAATAGAACGCATACATAGTCGCGCTCGAATTGTGCGAAATGTATCTTCTAGTATACTTTATAAAGCGAAAAGCCATACTTTTTACAAAATCTTGGGCAAAAAATACTCTAATATTTTTAAATGATAACTTTATTTATTTATAGGAATTAATATACATCAATTGTAGATTAAAAAACATCAGATTAAAAAACATCCAAATTTTCGGGTACGTTCATACTCTGTTAGTGAGCAGCTTTGGGATGTGGTAGAAAAGAATGTGAGCTTCTCGTGGGTAATCTAATTGTGAAGCACGCACCTGGCCAGTTGGCAGTAATATAAATAAGCACCAGCAGGCTGGCATATCGCCCTCATCATTTTCAGTTTTACTTCTATGATTACCCTCGTTTACATAGTACTTAATGAAGTTTCCACCATGATATAATTCGGGTTTATTTTCTTTCATTCCCATATTTATCATAGCCTCCTTCGGCAAATGAACAGCAGGATCATGAATACCACTTGGGTATTCCAAAGTAAGAGCTCCTTCATAATGATCATCTATTGTTGCAAAAAAATAGCGATGTTCTGCCGGTGGTGTTTGTCCACGTTGCAACCAGGACGGTACTTCTGATGGGCCGATACTGCGGATGCTTCCAACAAAAGTGGTGCCATCGTTCATTCTCACATGAAGGGTGCCTACGGGAGGCAGATCACATGCACCTACTTTTTTAACAAAAAATGGACATATATGAAGTTTTTTATTATTAATGACTTAAACTTTTGAAAATTTTGAGCATTCAGTGGTCGAAAAAAATAAAATATGTGGATATTCATGAAATGATAAATGTATCGATAAAAATGTCAACTCTCGAACGTTCGAACTCTTGAATTCTTTAACTCTTCAAATCAATGTATACCAATGAATTGCATTGAGTTCAGATTTTATAAACGTAACTATTTGACAGTGCGTGTATGTAAGTCATACCGCGATTTATAATTCAAACAGAAAACTATTTCACGAAAAAAATCTTAAAGACCTGACGTATAGGAAAAAAAATCGATATTAGATTCTATATACTAATATAGCAGAACTGTATACTCCAGAAAAACACTTTCCGTTATACGAATTGATTCCTCATATTTTGTTGTCCAGTGTGATTAACAATAATAAAGTAGGATGGTCTGTCTGTCACCATTGAAGCTCATTTATGTGTTCGCTCGTTTTTTCGCGTGTTTTTGTCTCCCGATTATTTTTGTCAGTGTGAGTTCATGAGTATACAAGTACGTAACTTTGGCATCTCATATAATTCTCCTCCCACTTTAATTTGCTTCCATTACATGTAAATTCTCTAGTTTAAATTGGAAATGACAATAGCACGTTGCCATAATGGTATCAACAATTGAGGCATTGAGAATAACAACTAGGTAAAGCCCAATTCTTTCAAAAATCGTTTTTTCGCAGTTTCAAGTGCTTTACGTTAAGACCTATCGATAAATGTTAGAAATATGTGAATAAAAAAATATAAAAATTTGTCAAAAAACGTGCTTAAAGTTGAGATGGTTGTGGAGAAACGAGTATGACAACTGGGTAAAGCCCATTTTGTTTTTTCTCCCTTTTATTCAGAGAAGTGGTGAGGAGGATTAGATTCATGTTTTCTGTTTCCTATGATGTTTTTCTTCATAATGAAAGGCCATCTTCAATCACTTTATAAGTCTTTTATAGATTTAAAACATGAAAAAGTGTACATGCTTCCAAATAATCAAGAATGACAACTAGGTAAAGCCCATTTTGTTTTTTCATCCCCTTACTCAGAAGCGATGAGGAGGATTAAACTTACGTTTCCTGCTTCGTGTGATATTTCTTCATAATAAAAAATCATTTTGAAATACTTTTTAAGTTTTTCATGAATTTGAAACATGAAAAAATGCTCTTTTAAGAAATTGAAAATAACAACCACGTAAAGCCAATTTTGTTTTTCCTCCCTGTTATTCAGGAGCGATGATGAGGATTAAACTTATGTTTTCTGTTACGCGTTATGTTCTTTCATGATAAAAGATCATTCTTTAACACTTTCGAAGTTTTTCATGGAGCTAAAACATGGAAAGAAGTACTTTCAAACAATTGAAAATGACAACTAGTGAAAGCCCATTTTGTTCTACCTCTCCTCTACCCTAAAAATTTATTTCAAAAATATTTTCAAATCTTCAGAGTATAGCTCATAAGGACCACTTGCTTCTATAAGTTTCTCAGAATTTTCCATTTTGAATCCTATCACAGAAAACGTTTTTTGTTTTACAAATAAAAGATTATTTATAGTCTTCTGCAAATAGAAATCAGTATGACGAGGGAGAAGGTTGAAATTAACGTATATATTTCACAATGTTTTCACGATTGAGCAATGTATGATTTTTCGTACCATTCATGTTCCATAAAATGTTCAACAAACCATTTTTACATTCTCAACAGAGGAGGTATTAGATTTGTGTAAAATTTGACCCCCTCCCCCCTATTTTTGTCAAATGTCCACGTTTTGAGACCCCCTGAACCCGAAAAACAGGTTTCCACGAATGTGTCTGTCTGTATATCTGTCTGTGAGCACGATAACTTTTGAAAGAATGAATCTATTGGATTGGTCTTTGGTACACTCTTTTAGTGTCGAAAACTGAAGGACAAGTTTGTTAGTCAGCCATTTTGGATGAAAATTCAAAAAGTTAAAGCATTTTCGAAATTTTTGAGAGCATTTTTTTCAAGAATTGAAAATTATATGTGAGACCATTTGTAGTACTCAAAAATTCGAACAATTTATCCTCATGACTTTTTCCGATAAAGAAAAAATCATGAGAGTTATAGGATTTTCAAAATAAATAAAAAAAACGAAAAAGAATATTTTAAGCCAACCAATGCACGATATGAAAAAAAGTCATGAGCAGAGAAATGTTGCTTTTTGAAAGCTCTACATGATCGGAATAAAAAATGTTTGAATTTTCTTGAAAAATCGAAAATTCAAATTTTGAGCCAAATAACGCGAGATACGAAAAAAAGTTGTGATATCAAAATTTTTGTTTTTATGAAGATCCATAAGCTCTCTTCTGAACATTTTTTGGTAGGAGGCATAGTTAGTTTTTAAAGTATGGAAAATGATATTGGAATATTTTAATGTTAGTTTTTGAGCCAAACGACGCGAGATAAGAAAAAAGTCAGAAGGGTAGAATTTGTGCTTAAAAAAGTCAAATAAAATTGCCGTTAGACATTCCTTCATAAGACCAATCGTAAATCATTAAGATAATTTTCAAATCGTCCTTTTAACTATTTATTTGTATATATTATACGGCGAGCGCAAAAAACGAGCGCAAATATTATGATGAGAATGTACTCCTTGAGGCCGATTGAGCCTCAAGTAAATAAATTTCCCCTTTCATTTGAATTCAAAAACAAATTTAGTAAATCGTACATAAAAAATAAATAACATCAAGCGCGAAGTTTTAAATTCGACGCAATCCTGCAAGTCCTGATATACCACTCCTTCGTTAAATTTTCGAGAATTTTCTCATTTTTGACGTATCTTTTACGGTGCTCAAGATATTTCAAATATTTTTAAATTTCTGAAATTTGTCGATTACATGAATCAAAATCCTTTTGTCAAGTTTTTGAAAATTCAGTCGCTTTGAAAGCAACCTATTCTGTTCTCAAGAAATTCCAAAATTCCGAAAATTTTATTTTTGGGAAATTTTTACAACACACACACACACACACACACACACACACACACACTGTATAAATTTGGATTTTTCAAAGACTTGTCTTTTGAAGAACTTGAGAAATGAAGCACTGGATCAAAGAACGTTGTATGAACATAGATTTTGACTCACTGGATTCTGAATTTTTCCACTGTTAGTTTGTTTCATCCGGGAAATCGTCCGTGATAGCACTGAAATCGGTGAAGTTTAATTTTGTCGTTCAAATTTAAAAACTTGATTATGGATAAGACAACTAGATTAACAATATTGTCTTAAAAAATGTCTTTTACGCCCTTATCACTTAAAAAAATTGACCGTTAAGCAGTGATAAAACAAGACGTAACCCAATATTCAAATTTATACTTTGAAATTAAACTTTGCTGATTTGAAGGTTGCCGCGGACGAATTTTCGAATCAAAAAAGCTAACTGTATGAACATAGATTCCAGTGAGTCAAAGTCTCTGTTCATGCAACGTTCTTCGAGCCGAAATCCTAAATGATGTTAATCTCCAATCATCTTCAAGATATCTCGAGATATGCTCCAATTTTGTAGAAAATAATCTTTTAAGCTGTTGAAACATTTTCTAAAGCATTTTTAATTCATTGAAAAAGATAGCAAAAATAGCAAATGAAATCGTGATATTAGAATATTGATATGCGAGATATGTATTTATATAACCATGAAAATTCTGTCATATTATGTTCAGACAAACAATTTTCATTAAGCCCCGTAGATATATTTTCTATCATTTGAAAACAAGATTGGATAATGGCTAGTATATATACAGATGAATCATCATCTAAAATAAATTAAACACCTGTTTGCCTCTTCACGAAATTCTGCAAGCATCCGACGCCTCTACTTAAGAAAACGAGGATCTTTTTTTGTACTCTCTTCTTAACCTTGGTGATTTTCCGTATTTCTATCAGTACCTCACACTAAATTATTCAATAATTAAATGAAGTTCAACTTGAATTAACTTAAAACTCATATTCAAGTGGTTACTTTGTTTGAGAATCATATCTTAAAGCGCACATTATTCTTATCAATGCGAGTAAATGAGACGTAAATAGTAACCGAGTCTGTGGAATCGACCGTGGAATTTTGCATAATGGCATAGGGTAAAGGGTAGCTTTTAAGCTCAAGCGATAGCTTATACTCGTAAGTATATTCTGAGGCAGTTGAAAATAGTGTAAATGCACTGTAAAAACAGGGAATAGTTTCAGGGCTAATTTCAGGTATTAAAATAAGACTCAGAAGAAAACAGTCTCGAGTGGTACTAAAGCGAGACCAGTGGCGGGATCCTAGAGTCATTTGTTTTACATTAAAAATAACAGAATGAAGATATCCTATTCAAAAACAGTATACGCGAAAAAAAATACCGTAAAGAAAGAGATCTCTATTTTGTACAGTATGGTTGTGAAAGAATGTAAAGGGAGCGGTGACCCTCAAACCCGTAAAAAGGAGAAAATAAATTACTTGCTTACACAAAACTATTATCTTCTTACAGAATTAAGTTCGCAGATAAGGAACGATGAAATTCATAACCTTCCCAACCAACCTCATGTGAATTATCCTCTTGGTCAGCGAAAATTTGTCTATGGTTTTCACTTTGGATCAGAACGGAACGGTGTCATTCATCGACTAAGGGATGATGATGGCCGGATTGTTATGATACGCATAAGAGACGGTTTCGTTCAGCCCATCAATGATGAACTTTGGCAGGATTTATATGAATCATATTATATATACCAATATGCACGTGAAAAGGGCCTGTCTAGTATTCGCGGAGTAACACCACCACCTGGTTACATACCCCCGCCACCTCCAGCCTATATGTGAAAAGTTAATGTCAATATATGCTGTACACCATTATTAAACAAAATTTAAAATAAATCCTTCGCACAATCTAATTTCTAATACTTAGATATAAAGAGGTATATTTGAATTAATCTATTTTAGGGTGAATAGGATGGAAGAGGTCGTAGTGTGATGGGTGAGAGGAGTGGGTGGATACAGAGGAAAGAAGAGAGGCGGGGGGCCTGATGTACGACACCAATAGGTGATGAGGTGGAACTTGGGTGGTTACTGCGTGCTAAAGAATTCTAGTACGCAGCAAGGTCGGAAGTGGGTGATGGCTGCGTACTGAGCGTTCCAGTACAAGGAGGGGTGGAAAGTGGGTGTTGGTTGTGTGCTGCGAGTTCCAGTAGGCGGCGAGGTGGAAAGTGGTTGGTGGATGCGTACTAAAGGGTTTCAGAACACCGCGTGAAAGAGAGTAGATGGTTTTTGCGTTCTGGAAAATTCCAGTTCAAATTCCTCTTTTGAATTCTATGTCTTTCCTAAATTCCTTAGTATGTAACATCATCAATACAAGTCTATCTTTTTGTATCCTTCCTAGCGGTCTATAATTTATAATTCACGTGATTCTCTTTCTATATCTTTCAAACTAAAGGTAGTCTATCTACTTTTTTCAAGCCCACTTCTCTATATCACTCACGTCAATACTTTCCTGCACCTTTGTTAAAATAATTCGACGTTTTTTTTTCTCAATGACCTCTTGTGCAACTCGGTGAATCCTTCAAGTCTATCCTTCTCTATCCCTTTGTCTTTGTGAAACCTCTCTTCTCTATCCCAACTTTTCGATGTTTTTACATGCCTATCTTTTTTTACGTATACCTTTCAGATTAAATATATTCGCCCTATTTTCTATATCCCCTTTTATGTAACTAAATCTCTAAAGGTTATCTCTAGTCTATTAATGTCTATCTTACTTTATCCTTATGTCAATATAAGTCTCCGCATATCTTCCTGAATCCCTTCATTCTTCTCCAGCACGCAGATTATATTCTACGTCAGTCTCTCCCTATTATATCATTCTCTTTTTCAAACTAATAATTTTATGCATTATCATTTAGGAATATAGTACGAAACCTCTCCCACACAATCTTTTGAAATAATTTTCTCTTATTATTTGAGCAAATAATAATATAAGGCTGTCTAGTCATGTAAAGTCAAATAGCAGAATTCAAACAATAATTCTCTAAATAATCATAACTCCACTTTAATACAAGAATAATTGAAAAATGAAGAGAAAAATGGATACGATTTTTAAGAAAATTCCAATTTTTCTCAATTCTTTTTGGAAGAATTAACTTCTATTATAAAAAAATTTAAAGCAGTAACCGAGTTGGATAGCTATTTCAATACTTTAAAAATCATTTTTTAATTTCCATAATGTTGTTCTGCAAAAAGACAGCCTCGCAATGACTTGGGCACAAAAAATGCCAAACACGCAATAAAGTGTGTACTAATATGTCTTGCACATATACTATAAAAGCATGATCAAAGAAAAAATCATGACTCCAGAATATGCACTTTTCACGCACTAAAGCATATTATTCGCTAGGCCAGAAAACGATATTTCTTTGTTAGAAGTTAATTTTACAGGAAAAGTAGCATAAATATATCAATTATTTAATATTCCTGCATCTTCTGTATCATAAATGTAGCATACTCATCTTATTTAGACTTGATTTACTATAACAGTGCCGCATTAATCTGCGTTGAAGGTTTTTTTTGTTTTAAATATGAAAATCAACTCATCATGTAAAAGGTGAGGCTAGAAACTCGCACTTCTCGGCTTCTCCTGTGTTTGGAGAATCTAGCAATGAATTTTACCTTATTTACAACTAATTTTATTTTAAAAAACTCATACGTTATTATAATTTTTTGACTACTGCACTAATTTATTGAACTGAGAAGGCCCAGCACCCTGTCAGTACATTCGCATTGCACACCAGCCTAGCCATTCATATCTCCGAGAGAAATGATTCTTTTGCCGGAGTCACAGGTAAGTATATCATTTAAATATCATCTAACTTCAAGATGAGAAGAGACCATTTACTACTTCATAAATGTGATAAGAATTCTTGACCCTCAGTAAAACCTGAGAAGGTTAGAAACTTCTATAAATTTCCATTACCCTCCAAAAGATCACCAGATTTCCAAAACCTGCTAAAATGTTCGTAAATTTCCATTAATTTCCTCAAGTTTCAAAACTTCCTAAACACTTCCATCAATTTTCAAAAATTGTCATAAATTTTCAAAACTTTCCATTCTTTTCAAAACTCTCCATAAATTTCCAAAACTTTCCATACTTTGCGAAAATTTATATGAATGTTCAAAACATTACATAGATTTACGTAACTTTCCACAAATGTTCGGAAATTTACAAAACTTTGTAAGCTTTGTAATTAAAATATAATGCAAACCATATACCTAGGAAACTATCATTTTTCGCAAAATTCACTGTACATCACATGTATTGTTCAATGACATGACGTTTTGGCAATAAGCCCCCTTTCAACGCCGCGTAGGCGAGAGGCACCCCTGTGACTGATCACAAAAATAATGTAGGTCACAACCCTACCCCTTTCTATTGTCTCGTGGAAATTTGGGAAAGCACCCCTGTGACTGGTCACAAAAATAGTGTAGGTAGACACCCTGGCCCTACCCAACGTTTCGTGAGGGCGGGAAAGCCCCCCTGTGTCTGGTCATAGAAATGATGTAGGTCACACCCCTACTTTTTTCCAACGTTTCGTGGAGGGCGGGAAGGCACCCCTGTGACTGGTCATAGAAATGATGTAGGTCACACCCCTACTTTTTCCCAACATTTCGTGGGGGCGAGAAGGCACTTCTGTGACTGGTAACACAAATAATGTCAGTGGAAAACCTACCCCTGTCCAACGTTTCGTGAAGGACGGGAAGGCACCCCTGTGACTGGTCACAAAATGGTGTAGGTCGTTACCTTACCCCTGTCCAACGTTTCATGGTGGGCCGAAAATCACATCTGTGACCGGTCACAGAAATAATTTAAGTCACACTCTCACCCCTTACAAACGTCCCGTGGGGGGCGGAAAGGCACTCCTGTGGCTGGTCACACAAATAATTTAGGTGGAAAACCTACCCCTCTCCAACTTTTCGTAGGGGCGGGAAGGCAACCTTGTGACTGGTCACAGAAATAATGCTAGTAACGCCCCTTCCCCTTTCTAATGTCTTGTGGTAAGTTGGGAAAGCACCCCTGTGACTGATTACAAAAATAATGTAGGTGGCAACCCTACCCCTGTCCAATGTTTCGTGGGGGGCGGAAAGACACCCCTGTGACAGATCACAGAAATAATGTAGGTCACACCCCTATAAGTTGTCGGTACCGGTATTTTTCTGCCGGTGCCGGTTTTGTATACACAACATTCAATAAATTTATTGTAAAATTTTTTTTTACAGAGCGAGAATTCCTAAAATCCTTATTCTGCATAAGTTTCGGTTTCTAAAAGATCTGCGTTTGGAAATATTGAAAATAATGTTAATTTTTAAGCTTTGTCAAGATTTGCCGAGGCATGTACAAATTTCTCAATAAGCAATCTTTAAAGCTGTTAAAAAGACGTATTCAATATTTTTGATTTATTGAAGTTGACTTGTCGCAATATCTGAGAACACCGAGCCAGTTAAATTTTTTCCCACTGAAGCTCTTATCTGCTTATTCCGTCGCGATCGCCTATTCATCAACAAGAAAAGTCTGACGTCAATTTCATAACATTTTAATCCATATATTTGCTTTGGACTACAGATTCTAACGAGTCACTTGAACATCTTTGCCATCATTTGGAAGAAGAATACGGAAAATTCAGTCTCTTCACGAAATTCTTCAAGCATCAGGCTCCTCTGCTTTGGAAAATGAGGATCACTGTTTCTACTTTCTTTTTAACTTTGGTGGTTTTATATAATTCTGTTGGTAAGTAATATCAATTTATTTCATAATTCAATAAAGATAACATCAGTTAGCCCAAGCGCAAATTACAGTGGATCGAAGATTTATTTATTCATTTTTAAAAATATACTGATAGGATAAAGTACGCATATCGAAGTCGTTTTCGATAAAGCTTCAAGATTGTAGTTGCTTTCCGTTAGAAACGGAAAACTAACACATATGGCTAACAAAAATTGGTACTGTTGTCCCATTTTGTGTTTTGAATGATGAAAAAAATACTTTTGTTAGCTAAACAGCATTTACTTCTTTAAAAGTCAAGTTCGTTAACCAGTCTTCTTTGACCAACGGTTTTTATTTTACCCTTCGAAAATGCTATTGAAAAAAATGAAAATGAAAATTGACATATAGTTAAATGACACGATATACTTCAACAGATCAATAGAACGAAGTGTTTTCTTGAAAAGACCTGGAAATGGGCTTTTGTCATTTTTTGACAGGACTTATAGTTTCTATTTTAATCGTCAAAAATACTATTAAAACACTGACAATTCAAATTTTGAGCCAAACGACACTAGATACGAAAAAAACCGGAGCTTGAGCTGTTGCTTCAAGAAAAACATACGAAATACAGTTGAACCATTTTTTGATGGGACTCATCGTTTTTCTTTTAATAGTCCAAAATAATATTGGGCAATAAGAAAATTCAAATGAGCCAAATGACAAGAGATGCAAAGAGAGTCAATAAATAAACATAAAATACAAATTTTTGAAATTGAAAATGCTTGGGGCTCCATTTTTTTCCTTTTTGTCTAAGGAAGTAAAATGTAGAGTTCCATCACAATCGAAAAAGTTTTGCATGCTTCGCAAAGCCAAAATGAGTAAAGAAACGCTCCAGAAACTTTTTTTTTTCGATTTATTCCAGAAATATCAGTGGTATCGAAAAATTATTTTTGAAAATCCATAGGCATGAAATAATACTTCTTTAATGTCCAAAGAATTTTTCAATACAACCAACTGTTCTCGAGAAAAACAAAAAAAAAATGTTTGAAAAACGTTAAATCTTTTGTTATGGGCTTGTATTCCTAAGCTCGTTTATTAATGGAACCAATTGAAAATATAAAACAGTTTTTCCGTCAAAAAGTCAGAATAATCAATTTTTGGTCATTATTGAAAACTTTCTAAAGTTAATTAATTTGATTCAATAATTTATATATAGCAAGTTTCTTGAAATGCCATATAAAGACATGAATTATTTAGAAGCACTAAAATAAATTTATTTCGTCATGAGTAAATCGAAAAGGGGGCCTTGACTCATGTTGGCTTTGCGGAGTATCAAAAATTTTTTAATCGTAAGGAAACTCTGGGGTTTCCTCCCTTAGGCAAAAAGGGAAAAAATAGAACTCCAAGCTTCTAAAATTAAAGAAATGTACATTTTACGCTACACCCTAATATACATAATTGTGCTAATATACTCGCCTGGAAAATTAATGATTTTTTAATTAATTGATATTTGTCATTGCAAATTATTTTTTCATTATTTTCTTACAGAATTGAGTTCACAGCTAAGGATTGATGCGATCAATCAAATTCCCAACCAACCTCATGTGAATATTCCTCCTGGTAACCCAAGATTCCTGTATGGTTTTCAGTTTGGATCAGAAAGCGAAGGCGTCATTCGTCGACTAAGGGATGATGATGGCCA
>JAUMHM010092993.1:0-25922 GCA_032362435.1 Melikaiella ostensackeni
ATCATACACCTAAGTGTGTACCTACTACAACATCTCTGCAACACATTTCAAGCTTCGTAATTAATAATTAAATTTTTCTTAGTCCGTGGCTGATGATGACGCACCGGGGTTTCCGAGAAAAGGTTAAAAATAATAATAATAATAATAATAATAAATATAATAAACTCAATAAATTGATAGGATGGTCGCTACCCGAGGATACCGGGTTCACCCGAGAAAAAAGCCAAGATAAAAAATAATAATAATATTAATCATGTAATAGTTGATATTTAAACCAAAGCATAGTTCAATTTTAATTGAAAAACAGTGGAATTCTACCAAAAAAGACGAATTTTCCACAAAAAATTGAATCCTCAATCAAAACAGTTTCGTTTTGAACCCAAGATGACGAATTTTCAAAAAATAGTTGAATTTTAAATCTGCAAATATAAAGGTCCTAGAAGGGTAAGCATGCAAAACTCCGCGCCCGCACATATTAAATTAAAATTTCTGTCATAGATTCGTATGCATTTGAAGTAAAATTCATCAGAATAATAATCCTGAAAATGCATTTTTGTGGGAGTTATTGGGGGGGGGGAGAGAAAAATAAAAAGTGTTTTTTGTCGAAAACGGCTCAACCAATTTTAATAAACAAGATATATATTGTAGACACTAATCATTTTATTGAAAAAAATCAAACAAATTTTTCGACAAAAATTACATGTAGAAGAAATTGAGAATTTTTCAAAAAAAAATTTCGCGGTCAATTTATAGAGTGACCACTTCTATATTTTACGGAAACATTTCTTTGAATATCCCTCGTAACATATATTTTTGTTAAAATTGTTGAAGTTGTACAACAATGTGAACAAACATGAAAATCGCGTGAAAATCTACCGGCTCTATTTCTTGACGGATTTTAGAGCTTCTTTTTTTTTAGAAATGCTCAGTATTAAATTTTTAAGGTTCTCGATCTCTTCGATTTTTCAATTTGATTTTGTGTGCGACAATATATAAAAATATACAGTGACAAAATTAGCAACAATAAAAATATGAATTTTTATCTAAGAGAAAATTGGTTAAATAAACTCGCCAATTATTAAATATAATGCAGATATACTCAAAAAATATAAATAATGAATCAAATGTACAAGTTAAATGTTATGAACAATTTATTTGAACGAATTCTTCAGCATGTCAGTTTGTTGTGGAAAAAAATTATTCTGGCGTAAAATCATTGTAATTTATTATTACAATGGTATTAGTAACAGAAAAGTGTCATAGCTTGAATTTCATTAGAAGGCGACTTGTCCTGAAAAAATGTTAAACTTTCGGTTGTTTGAACAGTTTTTGATTAAAATTGTTGCTTAAAAATATGAGTTGCGAAAAAACTAATAGCATCATTTGATTCTACGGAAAAAATTACATAGAGTCCATGTATGAGACAATTTTTTTCTCAACCTGGTAGGTTATGTAGTATAAATAAACAATTACATCTTACGACACCTGCATACGCATTTAATTATACTATGTAACAAACCGGTTCAAGAAAAAAAATTTCTAATATATCAACAAGTTTTCGTTACTAATACCATTATAATAATAAATTACAACAATTTGAAGACAAAATAATTTTTTCCTACAATCAACTGATTTGCTGAAGACTTTTTTTTTTGTTCAAAAATCATATTCCTAATATTGTTAATTTTGTCACTCTATATGTTTATATATTATGGCGCGCATAATTGAATTAAAGAATCGAAGAGTTCAAGGGTTTCAAACATTTAATACTGAGCATTTAAAAAAAAAACTTTAAATCCGTCAAGTAATAGCCAGTAGAAGATTATGAACACTAAATTCTTGGTTTTGACCACTGTGGGCCGAGAGCAGTGTTGCATACGCGATTTTTATTAAATTTTTTTCACATTGTTGCATCACTTCGAAAAATTCAACAAGAATATTTGTTGTGAACGATATTCCAAGGAATATTTCTGTAAAATATAGGTGTGGTCACGTTAGAACTTAACCTAAAAAAAAATTATTCAAAAATTCAAAAATTTTTTTTAACCTGCAAATTTTGTCAATAATTCTTTTTATTTTTTTTTATAGTCTCATTAGTGTCTGCAACATATTTTTGTTCATCAAAACCGGTTGAGCCGTTTTCAAGAAAAAACACTTTTCTGATTTTTTTCCCCTTCCATATCTTCCACAAAAATGCGTTTTCAGGGTTCTCATTGAGAGAAATTTCACTTCACGTGGCTACGAACGTGGTATAACAACTAGCACTCGAAAACTAATGAAAATTTATGACAGGCGATTGATCTCGAGAATCGAAAATTTCTAATGCGCAATTCGCTGATCAAATAAAAAATCCGAAGTTTCCATAAAATGCATATCATTTTGCATATCATGTTGCATATCATTTTCATCAAATTTCGGGATCAAACTGATCAACTGGCATTTACTGTAAAGTCTATATTTAGAATCTTTGTAATCAGAAAGCAATAAATTTGATGACCTGCAATAATGTTAGGAATTTATATTGGTTATTTTATGGCTTAGGCCCTAATTTTATAATTGACAGGTTTTTCTGGCATGATTGTGAGCAATGAAGTTATGCTACCGGAACCTGTTAACACTGTTGTTTCAAAACAGTACAGCACAGTTTGCCACATGGAAGGTATCTCCGAGGTTGATGACATGGCTGCAATAATTGCATATTATTTCACTTTGGCCGACAATATGAGCAACAAATTAAAGGATGGCAAATCAAACTCAAAAAATCTGTTAACATCGATGTGCCAACAAGACACAAACCTTACATTACTCTTGAGAAATTTCATCAAAAAATTCTGCGATCCGAAAGCAAAACAATAAAAAATTGTACAAGCTATTGTGAAAGAGGCTTGCACCAACTTTGTTAGCACAGCGTAAGTTTCCTGAAAGTTCGATCAGTACCTATAAAATCAAAACTTTTGAAATTTTATTTCCATAGTTTACAACTTACTCTTTAAAGTAAATTTTTAATAATAAATTTATTCTCTTCTAGGGTTAAGGAAGAGCTGAACGGTCACACAGTACATAGACAAACCCCGTGCGTGGATGAAACTTGAGGTGGCGACTGGCGATTTCAAAAATGATAGTGCTTATATGCTTATATTTTTTAAAATTAAATAACGCGAAAAAACAAATTTCCTGCATTTATTTAAATATTGTTCTAGAAAAAACGAGCTTTTGGAAATTCGAAATGTGAGTTTAATACTAGTATATGTATTACGAGCTAAAGTCCTTCAAAATTTAACTTTCAAGATGTGTGTAGAATAATTCGATATACTTTGAAGTTTTTTATCATAAGTCTGAATGTGTAAACTAGTTCGGAAATAATAAAAATTTAGAGTTTTATGTGCATGTTTCCTTTTAAAAATCCCATGACGAGCGAACTAGCAGTTATTAATAATAAGATTTAGATTAAAATAAGATTTAAATTAAAATGATTGAATTTTAGAAATCGTGATGCACAATTTGAAAATTAATAATTTTTAGCGATTAGACTTAGACTCTTGAATTGAATCTCCTATGAGAAAGAGCAATTTTTTTAACAACAATTTATGGAAAGTCTTTTCGACTATTTATCAGAATAATAATTTTTTCCTTCAAGAGTGCTAACCTTGAATAAGTTTGTGCCCAAATTGCAATTTTTTCAAGGAATAGTTTCTAAGATATTGTTTTTCAAATATGTCAGTTTTGTTAAAAAACGATAGCTTATAACGTTGCAACTTGTTAATAAAATATGCATGAAAAAATTCTTATTTTCATAATTTCAATATTTTTATGGATAGAAATATTTTCACGTATTTGAAGATTTTAACTGTCTCTATAAATTTTTAGAGCTTTTCATTTGCTGTTGCGTAGGAGATAACTCATGTCTAATATACCCTTGTTATTTAAATATTGTTAGTAATATATTGGTTAATTTTAAATGGTAATATTTTTCAAATCCTTAGTTAAAAATTGTTCATATTCGAAAAACTAACATAATTGCTGAATTTAACACGTCTAAACATTGTTTAATATTACGAGATCCACATTTTTAATTTCAAAAGCTATTAATTTGAAATTGTCTACAGTATCTATTTAACAAAAATTTAAATTTACGAAAGTTAAAATAAAAGACTTAAGTATGAATATCTTTAAATTAAACCCTGAGGGATAAAACATATTTTAAAATTTTTAAATTAAGAAAATACCATTTTTTGGTTTTATTTCGGTCTCAAAGAAAAGTTTTCGGTTTATTCATTCGAGAAGCCAAAAAGTAAAAAATAGGATTATTATTTTTAGTTCATAAAAATAAGTGTTGATGACTCTGGTGGGATTTTGCTATTTTTCCAACATTTCCAAAATCCTGTAACCTTTTTAGTTTTCTTCGGATTTAAAAATGTCATCAGAAAAATTTGTAAGTCTTTCTGCCATCTACTAGAATCCTTGACAGCCATTTTTTATCACTTATAAGTCACTTTTCCATATCTTTAGTGCAGGGTCCTTTTTTGAATTTTAATTGAAATATCATGGTTAGCGAAACTGATCCTCAATATGGGTTTAAAAAAAAGGCAAAGGCTGACTTGATTTATCAAATTCTTCAAAAATTAGCACGATCACAACTTTCAGGTCAACCTACAGACAAACATACAGATAAAAATAAATTCCTAATACCTATCCTGTACCTTATTTACCTCCTCACTTTCCTTCCACCCCCACACCTCCACTCCATACAATAGCACACTCATCACCAACGAGTCAAACCTCCTTTCAAAATCATCTGCAAACAGCTTGTTTCCCAACACACACACCTGCCTCATCACAACATTTGCCCTCCTAACTTTCTCCTTCACATGACCATCCACTTCTCCATTCTTCCGAAACAGGAAACCCAGGTACACAAACTCTTTCACCTCCTGCACCGCCTCTCCCTTCCACTTCCTCCCCTCACGCTTATCCCTTCCACCCCCTCTCCTGAACACCATAACCTTGGACTTTTCCGCATTTAACTTTAACCGACCCCTATTCCAGGTATCTTTTCAGTCTCTTCATCAACTCATTTAAGGCCTCCTCACTTTTTGCCAGCAACACTATGTCATTTGCATACGCTAGTGACCAAATTCTAACCCCCCCAACCTTCACTCCTCCTACCACTCCTTCCTCTAGCTTACTCTTCATGTCAGCGATTAAAATCGCAAAAAGCGTTGGGCTAAGCGGACACCCCTGCCTCAACACTCTATCCAACGAGAAACCCTCCGATATCCTGTCCCCTCCTCTCACCCTATCTTTCGTCTCTTTCTACAACTCCCCTACCCCTCGATCAGTCCTCTTTTTACTCCCCTCTCCTCCATCGCCTCCCACAACCTGCTCCTATCTACTGATGGGAATGCGCCTTTGAGATCTACGAAAAACGCGTACACTTTCGACCCATTCTTCGCTATTTCTCTATCCACCACGTGCTCCTCCCTCTTCGCGGTTCCCTCGTTCCACTTATTGTACTTTCTTTTCACCTTTCTTCTCATCTTTTTACACTGCCTATCCCGCCACGGTTTCACCATTCCTTTCTTCTTCTTTCTAGATACTTTCTTTCGCACACACTCTTTCACTTCCTCTTTTAGATCCCCCCATATCTCTTCCACCGACTTCCATTCGAATCTTACTTTTCTTAACTGATCCTGGTATTCCTCTATAGCCTCCCTCGTCCATATTTCTCTCTCCTCCATCGACACATCTTCCCCTCCACCGCTTTTACCGCCCTCCCCTCTTATCCACAACCTTATGGGCTGATGGTCTGATTCTATCCTCCCTCCTACTACGAATCTCTCCGTCTCCTCCCAACCTTGCATATTCATAACCACATAGTCAATTACCGATGCCCCCACCTTACTCACATACGTGTATTCTCCCTATTCGACCCCTGTCATCATACCATTCGCGACCGCCCAGGCTCTAGCCTCCATCCAGTCCCTTAAGGTCTCTCCATCTTTATTTACAACTGTATCCTTCGATATTCTTTTAAAACTCACTCCTTCCCTGTAAAGACCCCCTTCCCTGTCAATTCTCGCATTAAATTCCCCCCCCTCCCCGCCAGTACCATCATACCTTCCTCTCTTTCTCTTATCACGTCTTCTACCCTTTCTTTAATCTTTTCCATCCCATCCCTATTGTACACGGTCACAAACGTGCACGGTACCCCTCCTATCTTCACAGTCCTCCTCCTCCTCCTTGCTCTCTACCCACGTCTCTATCAGTCCTACAACATGAAATCCCTGTGCAAATCTCCAAAAGTCCCCATCTTTCTTTTTTACCCCCGCAATATTCCAGTACAACACCTTCACTACTGCTCCACTCTGCTTTTCCCCCACCCCCTACTTCTTCCGAAACAAGTTCCCCTGCAATTCCTTCAAATCCTCTTTTTCCTCATCCGAGACCCACGTTTTTTCCTTTCTCTACTCTTTTACTTTTACGTTTTCACGTAAAAGTTTTTTTTTCACTTTTTTACGTTGTCTCTACTGTTATTTCCTTATACCCTACCTTCGCCGCTCTCCCTTCACTCCTCTACCTTCTGGCCCTGTCATTCAGCATTCTCTAAATCACCCTTTTTTTCCGCGTCAAATCGTGATCGATGTAAACCCCCCTATCCCATATCCTGTTTTTACTTCGCATTACCCCCAACTTGTCTTCCCAGCTCTCCAATTTCACAACCGCCACTTCATTCCCCTTTTGCCCCTCCGCCCTTACTTTACCTACCTTACCCTGAACCCCCCCCCCCTCCCTATGCTTTGTAGCAGTGCTTCCACGCCCTCCCGTTCTTCCCCACTCTTTAGCTTCAACTCTCTTATCACGATATCATTTCTCCTATCCGCCTTCTTTTTCCTCTCCATTCTCAACTCCTTTACCTTTATCCTTTCCCTAGCCGCCAGGTCCTCCTTCTCGTTTCTACGCCCTTCCACTTTCCCTTTTATCATGTTCTCTACCCTCTCCCACATACCTTTCTTCTCACCCTGCCCCCTACTACCTTCTCCCATATCTGACCTACCCTCTACCTCCTCCAGTCTTTACTCCGTCCTTTCCGTCCATGCCCTAATCTCCTCTTCCATTTGTTTCACTTTATCTTCTTTTTCTTTCCTTACCGATACCACCTCTTTCTCTAATCCTTCTACTTTCTTCTTCAAATATTTCATCTCTTGTTCCCATTTCATATCTCTAACCCTCAAGTCCTCCCTCATACCTTCCATCTGCTCTTTAGTCCCCCTTACTTCTTGCCTTACCCCCCTGATCCCCCTATCAAAATCCCCAGTGTCTCATTGTCCAACAGCCCCGCTATGTTCGTGGGTAACCTACGCGTTCTACCGCTTTTTTTAAACGGACTCTCTACCTCGCCTTTCTCCGAACCTTCTAGACTATCTCTCTTCCTCTTCTGAAGAAAGAGGTCTTCCCCCTTTATTACGGTAGATACTCTATTTCTCTCTTTCTCACTTCTCTCCTTCGCCCAGTTCAGCCTTTTCCCCTTCCCCCGCGCACCGCTTGAAACCATGCCACACGCTGCTACCCGCAGTGGCGTGTGGAAAGATCCCCCCCCCCCCCCTCGTCTACCACACTGCTAACACTCTCGTTGTCTGCCACCAGCTCGTTCCCTCCCTGTCCTTCCTTCGGTAACTGAGATTCCTCCATTTAGCACCTACTGCCTCCGCCAGATGTCTCTATACTTCACTGCCGCCTATATGCACTCACCCTATATTAATATATTTAACCTTAATATCCTCTTTCTTTCGCCCTTACCAACCCTTGCAGACACCCCTTTCTCTTCCCAACCCTACGATGAGCCCCCTCGCACCCCTCATCAGCTAAATCACTTGAATATCGACTCCCCGCCTCCCTGTTAACCTAATCTCACTTTTCCTATTAACCCAAACCTCATCTCCCTATACGTCTAAAACCGCTTCTTGTATCTTCAACACACCCCACGTACCCCCACTCACATCCTGAGCTTCCACCCTCATAATCCACTCACACCCTCAACACAAATTCCGTGAAACACCTCCACCACCCAGCAGCCAGTAACTTCACACTATCGCCACCAACATGCAAGACTCCATGACCCCTTTATATAAAGTATAAGACACTCTATCAAAACGATGGCCTATCCAAAAATCTAGCACACTCCAGTAAATTTACCAGACCTTTTTTTCCGTGTATGAAGCCCGAAATATGTTCATATATTTTTACTAAGCAATTTATTAGTATTCTACTATCGAATTAGTGATTTTCTACTAATCTTTATGGTTTAGATATATCAACATCGTAGAATATGTAAAACATATTACCATCTGTCTCTCTAAAAAAGAACAGCCTCTATTCTAACATTTCGAAATCTTTTTTCCATTTTTCTTGCATCAGTTGAAAGAGCCAGAACTCCCACGTCGAATAAAAAATTTAAATCTCGAATATCAGGTAGTTAACATTAACGTTTTAAAAGAAAAACTCGGTGACCAAATTTCTTAGTTTCAAATTCACTCTTATGCACCACCAATTGCAAATTGTGCACTAGTAAATTGACACAGCTAGTGATTAGTGGCAAATTGTGGGTAGGCAAGTGCAATGCTTGGTTTAAATTCTCACTAATGTGATTAAAACTGCTTTTATCGACATAAAACTATTCGAATTCAAATAGGCTCTTATGCGCCACCAAAAATTTTCAAACACATTAAAGCTAACGCCAGACACAGACGCATTAAACCAGTGAACATAACGAGACAGTCTTAGCGTAATACCAAAGTTCAGAAAATGCTCTCAAATGCTCCACCGGAAATTTTGAGATACATTTGACATTTTTGAGGTGTTTACACAAAAGAACACTTGACAAAGTGATGGTCCGAAATAATTTAAAATTTTCGAAATTAAATGAAATTAGATCGCAAAACGCTATTCCAACTACGTTTCAAATGCACTTAAATGCACTTGGATTTAAAAATTCCGATCCTCACACAACGCCAGAATATGCATGCACTATGCACTTTCGGCGGAGGGGCTAGTGGCACAGTGCCTATATCTCCCATTCTAATTGACATGAGTGGATTCTGCTTGCGTGCCGACAATGCACGTCAAATGCGCTCAAATGCACCACCAAGCAAATTAATTCCGCTCAATTACCTGAACTTGTAACCGCGATTCAGCTTCCGCACAACGACGTCCATCCCTGTGACTGGTCAAAGAAATAATGTAGATCGCAATCCCAACCCCATTTCAACGTCTTGTGCAGGCAGGGAATCACCCCTGCAAGAGGTCACAAAAATAATCTAGGTTTCATCCCAACTATTTTTTAACGCCTTGTGTAGGGCTGGGAGACAGAGCTGCGACTCGTCACAGAGGCAATGTAGGTTACATCCGTAACTGTTTACCACATCTCATGGGAGGCGGTAAGTCACCGCTGCGACTTGAGACAGACAAAATGTATGTTACATGAATAGAAAATGTAGATTAAAAATAGAAAGTAGAAAAATAAAAGGTAGAAAATATAAGACAGAAAATGTAGAAATAGAAAATGAATATAAAATGTAACTTACCTTTTTCAACTTCTAGTTGGGGCGAGAAGGCACTTCTGTGACTAGTGACAGAAATAATGTAGGTCATTTCGCGACCCCTGATGACTCGTAAATATTAATTCTTAGCGTAAAAAGTTGAACAAACTCAATTTTTTTCATGGAATAGATGTAAAAATACGAAAAAGTATGATTTTGAAAGAAAACGCAATTTCCTCAAAAGAAGACCTAGCGTCGTTTAGCTTTCCCTGCTTCAATTTTCTTTATGTTGGTTCCGATAGAAGATTTTCCACGAGAAAAAAAAATCAAGCACTTATATCTTAAACATTATTTCTGTGACTAGTCACAGGGGTCGAAGTCGTTGAGCGGAGGTATAATCGCGGTTACAAGGTCAAGTAATTGAGCGAAATTACTTTGCTTTTGAGTGTGCATTACTTTGCATTTGAAGTGCAGTGGAGGCGCACAAGCAGAATTCCGTCATGTCAATTAGAATGGAAGATATAGGCACCGAGACACTAGCCGCCAAATCAGAGGTGCCTCAATGTGACTGGCCGCAAATGTGACATGTTGTCAAATGTGACTCGAAGCGATGTGACTTGCGATATTCTTGCAAGTTTGATGTGAAATCAAAAATTTTCTCAAATGTGCGATGCCGCAATGTGACTTGTCGCAAATGTGACATTTCAAAAATATGACTTGCTGCAAATGTGACATGCCGCAATGTAACTTTCTGCTTGTCAATTGACGCGACCCCGTATTTCATACCCAGCGGGTGGGAAGAGGAAAGAGGTATAGCAGGTTTAAAGTAGAATTGTAAAATTAAAATTTCTATTTTTTGCACAGCTACATGCGAAGAACTTCAATTTGAGCCGACATCAAGGAAAACCGCACTAAAGAAAATTCTTTCAGGATAGTACCTGATCTAAATACCCAAACTTCGTCACTTTTTTTTAGTTTCATATAAAAAATCTAGACTAACTTTTGCTACGTCTTATTTATTTCAGGTCTTACTTGATCCTTTGCTGGGGTAACTTCTGGTAATTTTATTTTATTTTAATTACTCAATTCAAGTCATTTATGTCTAAACAATGCTTCGTCTGGAGGGTAACAAAAATCTTACGGATCTTTACAATAGGGGGTTTGGAATTTCAAAAATCATCCTTACGTAATTAATGGATGTTGCTTACTGGGATTTTTCTTTTAAAAAAAGCATCCAGTGAACCCGAAGTCAGAAAAAATACAAATTTTTATATTTTACCTTTTTTCACCTCCTAAAGTCGAAAATTCTAGGTCTTCTAGAACATAGTTTAGGGTGGCCCAAAAACTCGATTTTCGAATTTGTTTTCACTGTAGCATTGTAAATTGTGAATGGTCTCATAGAAAAATGATATCTAGATATTTTTTAGCAAAACAGACCATTCTGAATCTAAAGAAAGAACTTAATTTATAATGTTCAACAATTATTATAAAATAAATAGATTAAAATTTGAGAACTTAAAATCAGAATAAATCAGAATTTGAATTCCTCTTTATTGTCTAACATTCAAATTCAATTACGACATTCCTGGAAATTAAAAAAATCAAGATTCCAACGATAAAATTTGGACAAAACACACTCGAATGCCTCCACTGAAATTTAAAAAAAAACACAACATTAAAAAAAAAGGAAAGAAAAAAGGCAACCTCCAAATCCCCTCGCTTCATTTTTTCCTTCTTTCTTTCGTCTCTTTTTTATTTTTTTAAAATCAATATTCAAAATTTTTTTCTAATCATAATGTTTACATTTCCGATTGTAGATATTTTTAAACGTCTTTTTTTATGTGATTAAAAAAATAAAATAAAAAAAGAACAAAGAAACGAAAAGGAGGAAGGCGATTTGGGGGTTGCCTTCTTTTTTTTGCTCTTTTTTTATTATTTTTTTTATATTTTTTTATTTTTTTCAAGTTGAATGGAGACATTTGAGAGTATTTTGTCCAAATCTGATCGTTGGATTCTTGTTTTTACATTCTCATCAGAGAATGTATTAGATTTGTGTAAAATTTGACCCCCCCCCCCGTTTTTGTCAAATGCCCACGTTTTGAGACCCCCTGAACCCGGAAAACATGTTTTTACGAATGTGTCTGCCTGTCTGTGTGTCTGTGTGTCTCTGTGTGTGTCTGTAGATTTTTAGTGTTTGAGCACGATAACTTTCTAAAGAATTGATCGATTGGATTGGCTTTTGGTAAACTCTTTGAGTGTCCTGAAATGAAGGCCATGTTCATTAGCCAACCATTTTGGACGAAAATTCAAAAAGTAAGACCATTTTGAAAATTTTTTGAACTAATATTTTTAATTTTCAAATTCTATGTACGGCTATTCGTAGTACTCAAAATGTCGAACAATTTATCTTTATGACTTTTTTCGATTCAGAGAAAATTGTGAGAGTTACAACATTTACAAAATTCAAAGAAAAAAAAACGAAAATGAAAATTTTAAGCCAGACAAGGCGCGATATGAAAAAGTCAAGAAAAGAAAAACGTTGCTTTTCGAAAGCCTCACAAGACTGTCATAACAACTTTTTGAATTTTCTTGAAAAATTGAAAATTCAAATTTTGAGCTAAATAACGCGGAATACAAAAGAAAGTTAAGATATCAGAATTGTTACTTTTACGAAGATCTGTAAACTTGCTTCTAAATATTTTTTGGTATGAGGCCTAGTTTCTTTTTTAAGTATAGAAAATAGTATTGGAATATTTTTTCTCAATTTTTGAGCCAAACGACGCGAGATAAAAAAATAGTCACAAAAGTAGAATTTGTACTTTTGAAAGGTCAAATAAAATTGCTGTTAAACATTTCTTTATAGGACGCATCGTAAATCAAGAAAAATTTTTTAATCGTCTTTTTAACTATTTATTCGTGTATATTATACGGTGAAGGCAGAAAATCGAGCGCAAAGCGCACATATTATGATGAGAATGTATTCCTTAAGGACAATAGAGCCTTAAGTAAATAACCTTTCTTTCTCATTTCAAATTTAAAACAAATTGCGTAATTTGCACTTGAAGAACATATAACATCGAGCGCGAAGCGCAACGATCGTCTCGCGCGCCCCGGGTGCGCTCAAACTTGCGAGCGAAGCGAGCTGCGCGCAAAGCGGGCGATGAGAATGTGCCCGCGAGGCGGGCAGATTTTTTTTTTAATTTTTGGAAATGCTGTAACACTCACAATTTTCTTTTTAGCGGAAAAAGTCATGAGGATAAATTGTTCGACTTTTTGAGTACTATGAATATTCGTATATGGAATTTGTAAATTTGAAAAAAAGGTAGTCTCAAAAATTTTAAAAATGCTCCCGCTTTTTGAATTCTTGTCCAAAATGGCTGGCTAACGAACTTGGCCTTCATTTCAGGACACTCAAAGAGTATACGAAAAGCCAATCCAATCGATCAATTCTTTCGAAAGTTATCGTGCTCACAATCTAAAAATCTACAGGCACGCACACAGATACACAGACAGACAGACTCATTCGTAAAAACATGTTTGCCGGGTTCAGGGGGTCTCAAAACGTGGACATTTGACAAAAGCGGGGGGTGGTCAAATTTTACACAAATCTAAAAAATTGAATTTGGAAACTTGAAGCACGTTCAAAATTAATGACGCCGTGCGAGGAGAGGCAAACCGATCCTGCCTTGTTTTCATCTTGGTTTATTCCTAGTTTTGTCTCGTTTTCTCAACCCTATTTCTCGTTTTGACTCGTCTCGTTTTGCCTCGTCCCGTTTTGTCCTTTCCCGTTCTAGCCTGGGGTTTTCCAGCACTTCGTGACAGATGTGCATGATATATATATAAAATATGAATAATATATAATATTTATATAATATTTATCTGAAATAGTTTTTTCTCTGGTATGAATAGTGAAAAACGAATTTTTTCCTCTTAAAATCGAAAAATGAAATTTTTCAAAGAAAAAAAAAATTGAGACTAAAAATTATAAAAGTGGTCTTCTTGCTGCAATTTTTCCAATGAACAATTTTTCTCTCCGAAAATTTCCCCATGTCTCGCTTCATTTTCGAAAAAACTAAAAATTTCGATTTTTTGCAATTAAAAGTGGCCTTTCTGAAGAACAGCTTTGGCCACGATTGTGTTCTTTTCATCAGAAAACAATTCCCAGGACATCCCAGATACAAAATCAAGAAAAATATTTTTGGTGTTCGCACCTCTAGGTTGAATTTATTTCAATGACACCGTGACCAAGCTCGCTCGTCCTACATTCGTATACATGTCACAATTTAGTAGTGGGAACGCATTGTGTTTTAGTCATATCAGTTACTTATAATGAGTCTGTCTTTTAGACGAACTACAATTGACGGCGAAGAGTTTGACGAGCACGCAGATCATTAATGAGGAGCTCTTTCCAAAAAACACCCTGAACTGTGGGACGCTAGGACTCACATTAATCAAGCACTTCACCATTTTGAATTTGTAACTTTTGATGTCGAAATCGAAATTAGTGACATTGAAATCCCCCTTGTACCAAGTTTCAGGCAAATATTAAAAAAGTTTAACATCTTGGCCATCATGTTGGATCCACCATTTTTCATTTGCAACCTTTGACGAAAAAATCAAAATTAACGATCTTAAGAACCTCCTTGTACCAAGCTTAAGGCAAATAAGTAAAAAACTTTGAAATTTTGGCCGCCATATTGTATCCGCCATTCTGAGTGTGTAAATTTTGTCTTCAAAATTGAAATCAGCGACCACAAAAACCCTTTTATACCAAGTTTTATACAAATCTGACGAAATTCCAAATTTTTCCCAGTTTTCGGTGTCTCTCGCCCACTGTGCAGCTGCCATCTCAGATTTATTTTAAATTTCGGTTGCAACTGTCTATTGCATATTTTTCTGCAAATAAACTTGGTCATCTTTCCAAGTCAAAGAGTGGTTTTTGGGGCATGCTGAAAGGGATCTCTGTAATTTGCCCTCGTTTTATTAAAAAATTACGCTTTCCAGTCTCATATTTCTAAACATGGGGGTTTTCCTCATGTATTTCCCTACTGATACAAATTCACTAGAAAAGTTTTCTGAAGGCTCATAAACTTTTTTTCGTAAATATAATCGAAACTTTCATGAAAAGCAAAGAATTACAGAGGTTGACTTGAAAGAGGAGGCCCCACTCGGCATCCAGGAAGAAGAAATTCTTTTGTAGTACAGTTGCAATGCAGTGGCCAGATGTAAGAACTTCAAAACTGATTTTTTTTTTCAATTTAGCAATCAAAGATTCGAAAGTTGAAAAATTAGAATCTACGGACTTCTACATTTATTTTAATTGCATGTCGTACTCCGGTATCCTCAAGGTTCGACTGCTGTAAATTGAGTCGGAAAGAAGGACCCAAATCTCTCAAGATATTTTTTGAGACAAAATCATTGAAATCGAGCCTGCAAATAGCCTCAAACAGGCCTGACGAAATGGGTTATTTCCGCGAATAGAATTGAAACTGTCCTACTTTTCTAGGTGAGTAAATAATTCTAATTGTTCACTTTGGAGCAATGATTTACAAACACGGTATGTTAGTAGGCGACGTAATCTATTTACAAGTTTCACAATAGTTTGCCATATGTTACTGGTTTTCAAATAAAGCTGGAAATTCTACACAGCAATCGCGTTTCTACATTAATTTTTTTTCTTTTTCATGCTTTCTATTTCTAGAACTCAATTATATCTATATATGCAGACCTACATAGATTGATATATTTCCGCTAAACAACTAGTAGTTTTCCCACTAGAAAATTCGTAAATATTTGACCAAATCGAATAGTATATTTCTAGTAATCGTTAGTGACCGAATTCTCAATAATTAAATTGGTAAAATTTTACTGATAAAATGTCCTCAGACAATTCAAATAACAATATATTTATCTGTTTCAATTTCTTCTCTGGTATAAAACTGTGAAAAACGAATTTTTGCATCTCAAAATCTAAAACTAAAGTTTTTCAAAAAAAAAAAAACTAAGTGAGACTAAAAATTATTGAGGGGGTGTTTTTGTTGCAGTTTTTTCAAGGAACAATTTTTCTCTTTCAAATTATTTCCACATCTTGTCTCGTTTTCGAAAAAAGTGAAAACTTCGCTGAAGTCGAAATAGGCAGCCTCAAAAATGCCATTTTGAATTTTTAACTTTTGACGTCAAAATGGAAATTGGGGACCTCAAAAACCCCGTTGTACCACATTTCAGACGAATATGTAAAAAAAATTTTTTGGCCACCATATTGGATCCGCCATCATTAATTTGTAATTTTTGACGTCAAAATAGGAATAAGTGACCTTAAAAACCCCATTTTACTAAGTTTTAGGCAAATCTGTGAAAGTTTTAAAATTTTTAATATCATATTGGTTTCACCATTTTGAATTTGTAACGTTTGACGTCAAAATCAAAATGAGATTAATAATAATGGTGTGTATTGTATGGAGTGATAACATTTTTTTCCGATATTTTTCATTTTGATTATTCACTTTCCTTTGAATTAAGCCACTAGCTAGAAACCACAGTCATAAATTAATGAAAATATAATAAATGAATAGTGCATAGTATATAATAAATAAGTAGTAAATAATATATAAACAATAGGGCAAAGGTACCCACAGGATGTTGGAGAAATTTGAACTCGTCAATTTTTCAATAATTCTCACGGTTCTCGAGGTAATAAAAAAAAAACGGCGAAAAAGAAAAATTAGGGTTGAACATAACCGTAATATTTCAAATCATGATTTTTTTAAACAAACGATGGGTGATTTCCTTTGTTTTTAAACGTTAAAGGAAACTGTGTAAGAAATTCATTCTAGCATTCACGGTTCTTGAAATATAGTAAAAATTAAAACGGGGTGCAATGTGAGAAAAAATACTTTTTTGCCTCAGTTTGATAATGCAAAAAACATTCGAGTAATTTTCCGAAGTTTTTTAAATTCTCGTTAGTGTTTACTGAATTTCTGAAGAAAGACAAAAAAATTGTTTAAACGTGTCAGTCTATTCTTTTTTTTAATAAATTTCAAGAACGGCGCATGCTACAATGAGTTAAATTTGACTAGCAATTAGATAAGTTTGACTAATAATTAGTTTTTAAATAAACCAGACAAAGTGTCAAGGTAACTTCCATAATGCAAGATTTCGCGATGACAATGCTGAACTGCTAAATAATTTAAAAAATGAAAATTATGTTATTTAAAATTATAATATATATATATATATATATATATATATTAAATATATATAAATAAAATAATATAAATATATAAATAAATAAAAAATGTATGAAATAAAATATATATATAATATATATTAAGTTATAAATTATATTATAATTATTATTATATAAATTATTATATAATAATAATTTATTATTATATAATACACCAGGTTTGCAAAACCCGAGAGGAAAAGTTAAAAAACTTAAAAACTAACAAAATAGATGTTTTTCTGAGAATAAAAAATCTTGGTTTTTTGGAAAAATATATTAAATACAAGAAAAAAAATTGTTCTTGAAGAGACCTACTTAGTTTTATCCCTTTTTAACATTTCAAATCTTATTTGGATATATTTCGTTGTACCGCACCGACTCAAGTTGTTACATGATGGTTCAAGTTTCATTAGAGAAGGTACATATTAATTTTCTCAGGAAACCAATTAATTAAACAATTCAACGTTTTGCTTCCTGAACACGTTCTTCCAAATCTTCAGCATATTCCAAGAATTCATTCTTTTATTACCTTTACACAAACCTTCATAATATAACCTTTTATCAAACCTCCTTTCAAACTGAAAGGCATTGATTTTGCTTTACAATAATATTTCAAAAAATTATACTTCTAGTGAGTGACGGTTCATAATCATATTCTGGCGTTTCAAGTTAAGTGTAACCTGAGCTTCCAAGGAAGAAATGAATTATAGTTCTCACTTTCAGGTGATGTGATTTTACTTTTGAAATATTATTTTAAGATAAAGATGCAATAATCAGACTTGATTCGTGACTTCTTCGAAACCTCTATCCAAATAGTAACTTTTTCTTGGCAAGATATTGATGCGTCACAAATAACGCCCAATATTCGACTCGGAATAATTGTGTTTTTGTGAATAGCCCTGTAATCATTTTTCTCAGTTGTTAGACATAATTAGATTGAATTTAATAGTAATCTTTCCATTACGTAATATGCAAATTTCGTTCCTCTAAATTGTGCGTAATAGTGTCTTAAATCTAAAGAATTTTTTCATGTTCAGTGTGTTAAAAACAGCCTAATCGCTTAATGAAAAACAAATAATCTAGAATGACAGATTATTTATTACACACACTCGTATCGAAATTCTTGATAAGAGGGTTCGCTTTAATTGCAAGAAAATGAGGACAGTGACTGGTATTATGTGCTTCATCGTCGTAATTTCTCCAAACCCTGTTGGTAAATATAAAAATATTAATAATTTTCACTGCTCTGTCAATTACAGTATACTAAATTTATATTTAAAATCTTTCGAATTAAAACAACTTTTTTCTCTTAACGCACAGACGACCGATTCTGCACTTAATTCAGAAAGACTTGGTGAGTTCCGATTTTTCAAAAACTGTTTTGTGTATTTTTCTGAGCCAACAGAATGGGAAATAGAATTTCTAAAAATTTCAAGCCTCATATCATGTTCCCGAACATTTTTTTTTGTTTCAACAAATAATTCCAAAAGTAGCGGGGGTTTAAGTTTTTGACTTCTGATGGAAAGCCTCTTCTTCAAAAGTATATAACTTTCTCCTTTTGCAGAGAAGGAAATTTTACTCGATATGTTTCCCACAAAATCTTTCACGATATTTGCACTAATCATAAACATTTTTGGAAAAGCTTGAAATTTGGCCTCCATTTTCAAAAATAGAAAAAATTTGACTATTTCTAATGTCTGAACCCATTTGATTTTTCTTAAATAGTCTAGTTAGAAAGCTGAAAAATTTCCCTGTAAAATAGTCAAAATTTAGGAAAGCGTTTCTTTTTTCTCGAGTAATTGAACGACGAGTAACCGGCTCTCTGCATTTCCAGGGTTGGTCATTGTTAAGTTACAATGCCTGCATAATGGTTAGTGTAAGTTTAATGGAGAAATATGATTTGATAATTAAATCTATTGAATGTGTCGAAATGTGATGCTTTTGCCTATTCGGGTGATTTGTTTGAATGTGAGATTGATGATTCGTTTCAGCAGTTTTCTTCGCTGGTTTCTTCCGATGTTTCTTTTTTCCTCCTTTTAAGCAGATGTCATACTTCTCAGAGGATGAAAACTTCTTTAGCTGAAGAAAGTTACGGTTTCTTCGCAGTTACTCTTTGCCCAGTGGAATAAAGCTCGCGTGATGAGTATGTGATGTTTTGGAACATGGCAAGCTAGAACGAGCTGCAAGTCTCTTTATATTTACCTCTATATAATTGCCAGCACACGCACCTTTACTGTGAGGTGTATAGTACCATGGAAGTGCCATTCTGCTAGAATACTGAAATCATCTTTATGACTAAGAGATTAGGAAAGCTGCTTTTATTCTTAAAATGTTTCCCTGCACCATCAGTGAAATAGTTGATTTTCTTCGGCTTGGAATGATTTTTCAGATGATCTACTATAATCTGATATTCAAGAACAGCCACCGTGTCATAAGCTGAGTTGTCGGATATAATCGCGATGCTTTCGTGTTTCATCTCTCCACCATCTTTAAAATAAATCAAGACAGTAAAAATTGTAGCTGAGTCGTTATTGCAGGTGAATGATTGCACTGAACCCTAAATTACGAAGGCATAATTCTCTGCGAAATCGAAGCAAATCGAAAACTCACCTGGAAATGAAATTTCCTTCAGGTTTTTAAAAATCGATGATTCCTCCTCTGACATGAATTGGTGTGTTCCTAATTTTAACAACCCTTTACAGAAATTATTCAAGAATTCATCTTAAGTCTGCAGACGAATGCACACATCATGAGTACCACTATTTCCGGCTAGAACACAATGCTGAGATCTGAGTTTTGTGAGTTTTGAAATATTCATCTTCAGATCGTTTTGTTCTGATGGAAATTGTGCATATAACTCATTGAGATTGCATAGCAAAAGCCTTTTCTGGACATGTGAACGAGTTCCATCAATAATTCTTTACCGACACAAAGTCTTTCGTCCCTGGAATCATTCGACTAATGTCATCGCTTTCATAAAAATCCTCTACAAGAGTTTCAATTTCCAGAGGCAATACTCTTCCTATTTCTGGGTTCGACGGTATAAGAATTCCATGTTCTCAAACTAATTTTTTCACATTTTTGCTTGCCGCTCCGATGTACCGAATACTTTCATTAGTTTTCTGCGTCACCAAGATCTTGATACAAGTGAAAGGAGTTGAAATTTTTTCTGTTTATTTTTGGAGACTTTAAATTTATCGAAAATTTGATCGAGTACTTCAACGCATGATTTATAATACTCGTCCTTACACTGAATCTTTGTGTCGTTTACCTCTAAAGGTGATAAGAAATCTAGATCACTTCTATTATCATCTACCTGATCATCATCAGCGTTATCATTGAAAATCATTTCATGATCTTTGTCAACAACAATGTCAGTATCTGATTGAATTTAACTGAGAAGTTCTGCAGTATTGTTACAATTCAAAGATGAACTTATTTTTGGGTTGGTGAGTTCAAATCTACATGCGGCGCAAATTTGTGATTCTTCTGGTGATTCTTCCGTAAATTGCCTGAAGATCGACGAAGGGTTGTTTCCTTATTTTCCTTTTTTTTGGAACGGATTAATGCACCTATCCTTCCAAATGAGATCTTTTCAGAGCACATCGTGAGAAAAGCAATTCCCCGAAGTTCAAGAAGAAAGCTCAAATGGAAAGTATGAAATATACGAGATAGATAATAATGAAAAACGGAAGAAACAGAAAAAAGAAACAGAAGAAAGAAAAAAGTAAATATCGCGACTGCAGGTATAATTTTTTATTGAAATCACCTTGATACGGGGAGCCAGATCGCGTACATTCCCCTCGTTTCCTACAGCCTTTCTGATGGCAAAGGTCAGTTTTTCCCTGCCCCTGCTTCCTCACCCACCTCAATGAGGACGTCAATGTTCATGGTTTGCCTCACAACGTTGACTTCAACCACAAGGGTGTCGGGCTTCATCATGCTCTTGAGGTTCTTAAGGACCTCAGTTTAGCTTGAGCCTTCGGTCGCCTTTATAAGAGCCGCCTCAGGCCGCGCTCGTTTTCTGAATTCCTTCTCTTCTCAGGCTTGCTACAGGTTTCTCCTACCTAGTGTTGCTCTTCTCTGCCGCGGGCCCAGCCCTCTTGAGCTCTCTTGAGCTCTTTTAGCACTGATAAGCTTCTTTACCGCTGTTCAAGAGGCGCCGTCCTCCTGGGGCCCGCGGTAAGCTCTCTCGTCCGGTTTTTCGAGTGGGAGCAAGAGTTGCCTCGGCTTGTTCTAGTGCCTGAGTTCCCTTGTCGGACACTAGTGGTGGACTACAGACCGGCCCGTTTGGCCATGTAGCCCGCTCTATCTCTCATATTTTTCATGCGAATGTGTCGCATACGAAGAAGTCGTGGCGCAGCTCGCATGATATTACGTGCTCTTCTTCTGACTTAAGCTTTCGTAATACCCTCACTGTATCATCTAGACCATACCTAATTGGCATTAACATATTTCGATGTGTTCCGAAGAACTGCATCATTTTGTTTAGCACAGCCTCAATTTCATCGAGACTCTTGGTCACCATGTCCCTCAGCTCAATCACAGCAACCTTTTATTCCCTTGCTTGTGACCTGTCTTAGTTTCTCTCCTTCGATTTCGTCTCGGCCGCCTCGACTTCCAACTCCCCTCCAAATACCACCTCATGAAAACTTGAGTTTAATTGATCGTTCTCCATCGTATTTCCACGTCCAATGTGGTCCGCCTCCGCAGAGCCGTGTATGCGAAGGTAAAGTATCAATACTCTAGGAGGCAACCTCATATTCTAGAGACATTGTTTGTAACCCTGGTGCTATGCCGCCTTCAAAATGGTCGTTCACGCCTCGGCTTGAGAGTTTTTCCTTCGGGACCATCTCTGGGCGATTTTCTGCGGCTGCTCATTTAGTTGTGTAACCGTATTCAGCGGAAACCCTCGGTACTGCAATTGATACCACTTACTTGAGGGCAATACCCGACCTCTTCTTGGACTGATTTTCATTTTCCTTTATCATTATTTTAACTGAATTTGTGAAGTGAAAACTATGATTTATTTAATTCATTTAATTGTTGATACGATAATTAATTTCCTTCTTGTACTTTCTTTTTGCAGATTCGATTTGGTTATTTAGAAACACCCGAGGAAAGGCCGCAGTTCATCCTCCTCCAATCCAACTCAATCTTGATCATTACGAAAGTTTATTACAACCAGTTCAAGCTATCCCTTTACAAGCAGGCTTTCACAAAGTAGGAACAGATGAAAAGCAAGAGTACATCATTGGAATAATTATATCTGGTCGCTTGTGTCCATTTTTGGCTCCTAGTGCGGATGTCGACAATGACTATGTAAAAGTTAAAGTACTCATAAATGGCAACGTGAATGTACCAATATTGGACGGAGATCCTTTAAATAGTATGTTTCGCAAGCCATTCGTGACAAAAAGCGTTCGCTTAGCCGAGATACCTGCACGTGAATAACTCTAGTTTTCAAAATTTCAAGAAGAACCTCTGTGTCAAATCTAAACGTATGCATGCTTTTTAGGAACATTTAGTTGTGAAAATATATACTGAGTCTACTGGACTTATTCAGCAGTTCAGCATTCACAGCAAGAAAGATGACATTGTAAACTAAGGCACTTTAATCTTTTAGTCTTGTATCTGTATTTGTACATTTATTGCTGACACGATTGAACAAACTTAGGTGAAATGTAAAATAATCTTCAAAGTAACCTGAATGATTTTGTTTTCTATTATTTTCGAGAAAAATAAAAGTACTGGAAGAAAACTTGAAAAAACTATTTATTTTTCTATATCCACGTGAAACCTACCAATATTTATTTAAACTTCATTTAAACTTACTCTGAAATCAGACGAAACCACTTGAATTGACCTTAGATTCCACTTATTATGACTTTATTCCACTTGAATCGAACCTGCGTTCGCTTTTCTCTTGATTTAATCACTTAAAATGATCTAATATTCCTTGGAATCCTTTGGGGATTTTTTTAAATCTTTCGAAAACCTTTGATACTTTGCTAAAATCAGTAATGGATTTTTTTTTAATACTTTTTTCGTCGAAACTAGGGCCTTCATCATTGTATTTCAAGCAAAATTGGTAAAAAGTATATCTTTCGTAAAACAACAATTTTAAAATTACTACAGACCTTAAGTTTTAAAGGAAAAACGTAAGGTGTGTGAAATATACCAAAATGAATTATAAAAAGCATAGCACATTTTCAATTGAATTTTCCAAACACAAAATATTTAGCGTAAATTTTTAATGATGAATCTGAAAGAAATACCGACATCTAGTGAAGTTGTACAACTTGCGAGAGAAACGTGTAAGGAAGCTATTTTCATTTTTGTATTCTGTGTTTGGCCAATATCAATAGTTTCGTGAATTGTAAAATGTCCCCTACATAGAGATTTGCGAAAATGTTGTAATAAAATTCCCAAAATTCATGAATGCCCTGTCTTGAAATATTTAAGAAAACTGTTATCATTCTTTATGGACTAAGGTTTGAAGATATATCAAGGGAATTAATTTGAGACCAAAACCCGTTATTATGCATTTTGAAGACCAATGATAATTTGTAAATGAATAGATAATTAAAACACAGTACATAGTTCAACATACATTGAAACAGTTTAGCATAATCAAAATTTGTCCAAGGTTGCACGTTCAGTCAGCCTTTCTTCTCAAGTTCTAAAAGGTGTCACGTGGGTTTCAAAAACTGAAAAAACATTTTTCTTCAAATTATCTCTCGCAGCATTTTTTTTTCTTTTTCTTTTCAATTTATCATCAAAATATGCGTTCACATTGGACAATGCAAACACAGATAAAATATTATAATATTACTCCAACTAGATACTTGTGATCTTCGTCTGATCCTACTTCGTGAAGTACTGCTCATAAACTGTTAACTACACGTGAATTTAAAAAACTTTTGAAATGATGAACATTAAATTGAATGAAAGAAAAATGGATTGCGCCGTACTTATTTGGCTTAGCTGATTCTGCGAGAATTCATTAGTAATAGGAAATTAATTATCGCATTATTTATTGAAGTAATTGAATACATTTGAGTTTTTGTTTTGCAACAAATGATGAATGAAAATTAACGAAAAATATCTTGTCATCCACCTGTCTCAAACTGCAAATTCAAAATGAGAAATTGCTATGTAATATTAAGAACCTTTTTGAGTATTTAGCATTCACATAATAATTTATATGTTGAAAAAGAATTGAAAATGATAACTTACACTTCAGTTCAAAGAGATGATAATAATCGAAAAGAGAGTTGAATATTTTAGAGTTATGAGGAATTCAAAAATCACCTCAAATTCTGTTCCACAATTCTTTCGCCCTGTAATCAGAAATTGCTGGGATGACAGGGTATAACAATCTCTACTGAAAAGAGGTGCACATCCCGGTTTCTTTCTGATTGTGTTTTGTGGATGTCTCCGAAGTATTTTAAGCCTAAAATAAGAAAACAATATCTGTTGGACCCTTTGAAAAAACCATTTTTTATATTGTTTTCTAATTACAGATTAGCTAGACCTTATTTTTAAAAAAACTAACAAATCACGAGAATAAAATCCCATTTGAAATTGGTTTTCAGAATTTCGTAGTTCCGGGCAGAAACCCCTATGGTTTCTGTCGGGCATCCGTCCGTCATATAAAAAAGGGGTAGTCAGGAGCGGTTCGGACAAGTGTGGTGAGAGGGATAGTGGGTTGAGTGGGAGTAAAGCGAAATAAGTGGAAGTGAAGGGAAATGAGGAGAGAAAAATTATTTGATAAGGGCTTTTTGTGGAGCCTGCCACATACTTCCACTAATTTTTATGGAAACATTCCCAAGAATCAGAAAAAAAATTGATTGTTTCAAAAAGAGTCCAACCGTTTTTTCTCAGTAAGGGCTTCAAATGCTCGTGAGGCATCCTCAAACACAATTAGAAAGAAACAAAGATGGGTAAAATCTTTTCAATAAAAATTGGTCCAGCTATGTTGGGTTCAAACTCAACACGATTAGTAGAATTTTACAAGTAGTGAGTCAAATTTCACTAATTTGTGGATTCAGATAGCACTATGCGGTAGGAGGAAAAGAGTTATTATAATTTGTACGATTTGGAATGAAAAATAAATGTACAGCAATTGAAAATACTCTTCAAATTATAGATATTGAATTTACCAATGTGATTGGTGAAAATCACTAAACTGAAACACAAAATTCCAGTCACTGTTTACATTCTTTTGAAATAAAAGAATCCACCCAAATGAAAAATAGCGATAAGAGTGTCACTAATTAATATTATTCAAAATGTTTCAATGTTCATTATATTAGTCGCTATCTCATTTTTTTCTTCTGAATCTGTTTGTATTTCATAACTCTGTTTTCAACACACGCTGATTTCATAAAAATAATTCAGATTAATGAGATTATTGTGTACAGTTTGGAGGCACTGAAACAGGTTGTTACGCAATTAAAAGATTACTGGTTTTTCGGGGTGCAGTTCCGAATAGTACATACCTTCGATTGATTTGAAGCTGCGTACATCCATGTATTATGACTCGCTGATTACGCAAATGATAGTGAAAATATCTGCAAATTTGATTTTCATGGTAAAAACTATGAAAAACCCATAAAAATCATGATTTTTGTGTTTAACTTAGTAAATAATAAAAATTTACGAAGAAGCTTCAAATAAAATTTGTAGATCTCAAAAAACTACATCTTTCAGGTTCCCCAGACTTATCACTTAAATCCATTATTTTTCGGGAAAAATGAGATAATGTTCCAGCTAGTACATTTTGCGAAAACTCTATTAGTTTCAGTATTGCCTACTTACGCACTTCACCACGGGAAGGTTGGAGATTGGTTTTTAAAGTCCATGGTTTTTTTGCTTTTTGCATTTTATTCTTGTTTTTTTTATTTTTGTACATTATTTTATTTGTTTCATTTTTTGTATTTTAATATTTTGTTGTAATTTTCGAATTTCGAAAGAAAAAGTAAAGTTTAACGAAAAGAAAACAAAAAAAAATAGTTGCCCTTGCCAGGATAGCAAATTTTTATGTCAGTGATCAAATGCGAAAAAGGATCTGCATTTAGCTTCCTTACACGACGCCGCCACAAAAATTCGCAAAGATGGTCTGCTCAGTTAGTTTTGTGAACTCCACCCCGTGATAC
>JAUMHM010093018.1:0-25910 GCA_032362435.1 Melikaiella ostensackeni
TATTACAGCCAAAAACACAGCAGTAAGCATTACTTCTAGTAACTCTTGATTCGAATCGCATTCCAGTTTCAATATTCGTTTTGTAAAACACAAGAATCATGCGAAATAATTGAAAAAATTTGAGTATTTTTAAAAAGAAGTCTTACCTGGCTATCTGTTACATGTTTACTAGTAGAAAGAATCCCGTTCGCATTGGTTTGAAATTTCGTCATCAGGTGGCGTATTGGACCTGAGCGGTTTCCAATTCCTTTTTCTCTATTCTTGGTTTCTTCTTCTTTTACCAGGTCGTCGCCCAGAAGAATAGCCTTCTGTTCATAAGCAGTCCTGAAAAGCAGCTGGTACTTGCCCAATTAAATAGTTTGCAGGTATAAAGGAGAATCTCCGAAAAAAAGGTAAGAGTCAATTATATCCAGATGCTGTTGGAGGGTTGTCCAGGTTTCCGAGTCAAAGGTGATTGTGCTACTATAACTGTCCATAAGTTTGATGACTGGCTGGAACTTCCCATGCGATTGAACCTCGAGCCCAATTAGAATCTTCTTGGAAAACAAATGATTGAGACCATAAATTGTTGGTAGAATCATTTGTTGTGATTTTCTCTTCGTCACGTTAGTAGAGAGAACGACTAATCGTTTAAGAGCAGCTACTTGTTTAAGTGGTGATGTCTTGGGCCTGATCCTTTTTATTTTTGGTGATTCAGGAACAGAGTTATGTCTCTGTGTCATCACAGAGCCCTGCAAGGAGTCTACCTCGGTTGAATCGGCGATAACTTGCGACATAGTAGTTCGTTCAGATATAAAAACTTAACTGATGTAGGGACCTTCCTTGCATACTTTATAAACTTAAAGGTGTATGTGGGGGTGGGGGTGGATGTTTGGTGGTGGAAACCACAGTTAGTGAGTGTGGGAAGAAGCATTATCCCACATATGTACATCATCCTATTTTGTAACGATCAAACGAATCCGTATTTCTGACAATATAACAAAAGAATATATGCATTAATAGCACAAAAGAATCCATATTTCCCAGAAACTACAAAAAAGAACATGTGATAAATTATACAAGAAAATGGGTATTTCTCCAATATTACACGAACTGACACATGTATCAATCACACAAAAGAATCCGTATTTCCCTGAAATTACACAAAAGAGCACGTGCTACCTATAAATCAAACAAAAGAATTCGTATTTCTTAAAATATAACAAAAGAATATATGTATAAATAGCACAAAAGAATCCGTATTTCCCAGAATCTACACAAAAGAACACGTGATACCTAAAAATCACACAAAAGAACATGTACATTCCGAAAATTACACAAAAGAACACGTGTTGACTCTAAATCAATCGAAAGAATCCGTATATCCCGAAAACTACACAAAAAAACCCTTATTTTAACCCATAAATCATGTATGAGACACGCGTTGTATGAAAGTTAAATGCCAAAAGCACCTGTTTTTAGAAACTGCATAATTATATTGTGAAAGTAATAAATTACGTGGGGGTCTGTAGAAAAGTTTTTTCGGAGAAAAATGAAATTTATTGAACTTTCCAGAAAAGTACAATGATAAGATACAAGTTAACGTTTTTTTGTACTCTATTGTTATTCAAGCAGAGAATAGGAGTTCTGTTGAATTTCGAGAAATGAAACAATACAACTTTGCCCTGGAAAGGTGCTCAGAAATCTTTCTGCACAAAGATGAAAAACAGAAAATTTGTTCTTGGAAGTAGACACTAGTCATTGCAAATAACTCTATGACCTTTTGTGAAATAGTTGACAATACGTAAATTTCAAAAACTTCGCAGGACCACTTATAAAAACAAGAAAGGAAAATCGATGTTCGAACGGATAGTATTATACGATTTTTCTGTCGAAAAAAACGGAAATACCTACAGTGAACCGCGTGACAAATGCGTCCTGAAGCAAAAGAGAAACACTTTAGAGCTTGAGCCTTGGTGCATGGATAAAGCATTTTTCTTTAAGAGATTGAATCAGGATGAGACGTGAAATCAGTACTGGTACCGTTGAAGGCTCCGTATATTGTTCTATTACACAAAGACCCTGTGCTAGCACTAAGCTTGTTTGTTCTCAAAATTCACGAGGTACAGGAAGTTGCAAAGAAATTTTTGTTTCGCAAAAGTTCGTTTTCTTGTAAAGAGTGTCCATGAACGAATTTCTAAAGCCCAGCAGGTACTCTCATGAAAACAGTGTAGTGAGCCTAGTATCGGTAACTCTCTGTACTAAGAATTCCCAGTACTCTAATCGATGCTCGAGATGCATCGGACAAGTTTCCAAAATTATGCAGGGGAGGTGCAATAGAAACTGTACAGGTGGAGGGGTAGATATCCAGTGTCCTTAAATAGTCACCTTCTAGTCCTCTCCTCTCACTTTTGCTTCAAACTTCTTGAACGCAGAAGTATTTTGTCGTCCGGATGAATAAAAAGAGTCTAGTTGTTCAAAATGTTTTCCGTGGAAGAATTGATTTGTAGTTTTATCGAAATTAGTGCGCGTTCAACGGTTTAACGAATTAATTGTAATAAATTATTGATTAAAATTAAAAATTCATTTAAAAAAATAATTTAAAAAAATTAACGAATTTGTGGTCAATTTATTTTTATTTATAGTTCAGAATAAGGAGTTCGCGGTACCTTTTCCGCAACCCCGTCATGCTCAGGTTCTAAGGGAGGAGCCTGGCTACGCACCCGCTTTTGAGGTTGCGTATGCTGACTCTGATAGGGAGCAGCGTGAAGAAGGCGTGGAAGAGGAGCTTGAACAAGGAGAAGAAGAAGATGAAGGGTATGAGGAGGAGAAGAAGAAGATGAAGGGTATGAGGAGGAGAAGAAGGAGGAGGAGGAGAAGGAGGAGGAAGAGGAGGAAGAGGAGGAGAAGGAGGAGGAGAAAGAGGAGGAGGAGGAGCAGAAGGAGGAGGACGATGGTGAGGATGAGAATGGTCATAGACTAATCTATGTTGGGGGCATCGTGAATGACGATGTCTGGGATGACGTCCCATCCATATACGGCAGAGATTATTCAAATTTCCAACAAAATAGATGTGGTAAGTTTATTCACATTAACTAATTATTTACTTTGAAAATTAAAAGTAAAAAGTGTTCAAAATTTGAAGGAAAATCGGGTTTCAAAATATTTCTATAATTTCTATAATTATATCTTTATTTATTAATCTGATATATTATTAATTGATCCATGAACAAATATAATATTATTTCCATCCAAAAAATTTAATCAAATTATTTAACAATATTTGTAGCTACATTCAAATTACATTAGTTACAAAAATATAATTTATTTATCAATATAAAATTTTCTTTTATATTTATAAACTTTAATTATCAATTAAAATAATATTATTATAATAAAGATTGAAATTATAATGGCTATCTTATTTTGAATTTAAAAATGAAATAAAAATATAATTTAAATTTTTATCACAAAAAAATATTTAAAAATAATAATTTATCTTAATTTATTAATCTGATAATTTATAAATTAATCCATAAACGAATATAACATTAATAGCACACAAAATTTTCAACCTAGATCTTTTCACACATATTTTTACATGTAATGATGAAACATTTTTTTATTTATTTCGAACAAATACAATTTTTGCTACTTTCTGTAAGCAAAAAATTAAAAACTATAGAATTGGGAGATGTAAGAAATGAAAAAGTTTAATTAAAGAGCGTGATTGAGTAACATTTTGAAATTTATCAAAACAATGAGAAGTAAACGTGAATTTTTTTCCACGACTTTCACGGTTTCATTTTTGAAGTAATTTGTACTCTAAATTTTCACATACGTATTTTCGTGTGTTTTCGATAAAATACAACAGAACTCTGAATCGGAATTTAGTCCAGACATGCTTCTTAGCCAAAAAATAGTCTTAAGAAAATTCGTATATATATCTGAAAAATTTGGCTTGATGACATTTTTTTGTATTTTTCATAGTTTGACCAGAAAATGGAATTTTTTATTTATGATAAAATTTTTAACGATTAAGACAAAAACCACGGGTCTAAGCAAAAAATGCTCATTGAAAAATTTTTGATATATTAATAAATTTGTTATCCAGCATACAGACAACGACAGACAGACAGACACCATCATGGAACCAGTTTTTTCGGACTCAGGGGATCTCGAAACGTTGAGATTTAATAAAATCCACCAAAGTCAATTTCCACACAAAAGCAATACGTTCTCATTGAGATGAGAACGTGAAAATCCCTTGTAAACAATCATTTTTCACATTTCATCTTCTGAGAGCACAAACATATTTTTAAAAAGATTGGAGTTGAAAACATTTTTTAATATAAACGACTAATCATATGATATAATGCTAAAGTTGATTTCAAAAATATTTTGTTTCATAATAGATCAATTTAAATTTGGGATATAATACGTATTACTTCTTCCCTTTCCGAGTTGTCGTTGATAACTTAAACAAAAAAACGTGTCTTAAATGTATGTCATTACACCCGAACAAAAATGTAACCAATTAGGATTAAAATTTAATATATTTGCAGTAAACAGTAAACTTTTTTTAGATCCTCATCTAATTATGATAGGCTTACGAAAAATGGGGGTATGCAAGTTTCTCTCCAGGAAAATTGTCATCCACTAGATTCATAGAAAGTTTGGGAAAATATTTTATAACTGGGTCATTCCATTTTATTTGGCCAAAGTCGGCTGCGACCTAATTTTTAAAAACTTTGATACTTAACTATAATAAAACTCGATGTTTCTTAAACTCATTTATCACATGAATTTATCAAATTACGTTATTTATGTAGAGAAATTTGATTTTTCAAATGAAGAAGTACAGAAAAATCTCATGATTGTGTGCATCAAGGAAAAGAGAAAAACTCAAATTTTACAATTTAAACTTGAATTGACTTACACTAGATGTATTCAACAGCCTTTAAACTTTTACTTAACCTGCCTTTCAATATCTATTATACGTTTCCGTTAACACACCTTTATTATTCAACAAATTTCCATTTATTTACACAAACGTTTTTTGTGAAAAAGACGGCTTTTTATAACAGAATTATAATTAAGGTTGCCTTTTAGTGTACATCATAAGTTTTCGATACGTTCGAAGATTCTTCCTATATTTTTTTTAACGAAAAATCATCAAGTTTCGATGAAGACTTGAATTAAGTAAATTTGAAAAAAATCACTTTTTGAAGGTAAAAAAATAATTTCCAGGGCTATAGAGATTTATAGCCCAAAACAGGAAAATTGTAATTTTTCTCCCGCTTGAAAACTCAACGTTTTGGTTGAATTTTTTTTTTACTGGAGAATCTTTCTTTTCTAAAAATTCAAATATTTTGTTGAAAATTCATCTTTCATGGTTGAAGTCAATTATTTCATTTTTTAAATTAAAATCTCTCTTGGTTAAAACATTAGCTATTATGTTTTTCCTAGAGAATTCATCTTTTTTCGTTGGAAATTCATCATTTTAGTTAAAACTTTATCTCTTTGGTTGACAATGGAATTACTTTCTTGAAAATTCGTCTTTTTCTCGTTTTTCTACTCAAATGCGAACTTAGTTATTAGAATCTAATAGGAAAATTCAGCTTTCGTTCATTGAAAATTAATTCTTTAATTATTTTTGATTGGAAAGTCTACTATTATATTTTAGTTTAAGAATTCAACAATTTGATTAAAAATTGTATTATTTGGTTGAAAATTTACTTTTGTTTTTAAAAAGTCCTTCTGTTTGGGTAAAAATTCATCCACCTTATTTGAGGATTTGACTATTTTCTCAAAGTTCTCCTTTATCGATGGAATTGAACCGTTTTTGAATCAAAAGTTAGATCTTCTTTGTTGCAATATCCGCTATTACATTTGTCGTTTAGAATTCACCTTTTGTTGTGAGAAATTCGTTTCTTTAGATCAATATTTTTACTGAAACTTTAGCTCTTCCATTTTTTGTAAAAAGTTCATTTTTTTAAATTAAAAATTGATGTTTTTGTTTAAACATTAAGTATTTTGTCCAAAGTTGAACTACTTTGTTGAAAATTCATTCTTTTTGTTGGAAATTCATCATTTTAGTTGAAAATTTATGTATTTTGTACAAAATTTGTCTTTTTCTCGTTTTTTCACTTGAATGCAAACTGAATTAATAGAACCTTATAAGAAAATCCATTTCTTTTTTTTTTGGTGCAAAGTAAATTGTTCAATTATTTTTGGTTGAAAAGTCTACTATTATATTTTTGGTACGGAATTCATCTTTTTTGGTTGAAAATTTTATTATTTGGTTAAAAATTTACTATTTTTGTTAAAAATTCGTCCGCCTTGGTCGAGGATTCAACTTTTTTGTTTTAAGTTCGATGTTTTTGGTTGAATGAAACTACTTTTTACTCAAAATTACAATCTTTTTTGGTTAAAATATCCACTATTAATTTTTCCTTAAGAATCCATCTTTTTTAGTTGAAAATACGTTTCTTTTAATGAAGTTTTAATTATTTGGTTGTGAATTCATGCTTTTTGTTGAAAATTCATTCTTTTTCGACAGAAAATGGTAATATAGCGTAATGCTGCTTAAATTCTTTACTTTTCGTGAAAATTTAAAATTGAAATCTTTTTGGTTGAAATATCAACTGTTACGTTTTTTTAGTTTCGAAACCTTATATATCGAATGATGTAAAAAAAAATAACAATATTATGGAAAATTTGTTCAACCTCCGAAAGAGACTAATAAACTTTTTGCAGTAGGCATACATCTTTTGAAGGTATATAGTTTCATTGAATGCTCAATTTCAATAAACAGATTCACGGAAATTCACCGTAGCAATTTTAAAAATGATCAAACTCGCGATTTTGGTAAAGATTAAGAATTTTTAAAAACAAGTTCATAAATCTTCTATAGTTTGGAACCTTGTGCTTCAAATAACATAAATATAATGAAAAGAATAATGAAATTTTGTAACAGTGCTAAAAAATATTAAGAAACATTCTTTAGTACGCATACATTTTTTAAAGGCACATAGTTTTATTGTATACTAAATTTTATCGAAAAAATGCACAGGGCTCGAACGCAGCAACTTTAACAATTATCCAACTCACGACTTTGGTAGATCTTGGGAATTTTTTTAGAAACCGATTTTTACCGTGATAGATACCGATTTTTTTCCGTGTAGGGAATACTGATTTTCGTTGGATTACACAATCGGCAATGCACAAGATTCTGCTTCACAAATCCTAAATTCGCGTCATATATTATTTTCAATTTACTTCGGATTCACTTAGATTCACATTACGGTGTTTTCTTGTTTGAAAATTGTTATTACAATATAATTGTGCTAACTAATTGAGAAGATTTCCATGTGCAAGTTATCTATTAGACAATTTCTATTGCATAAGTTCTGCTTTTCAAAAAATATACAAAATTACCTTTAACCATTTTTTTATAGGACTTCTTTAAATCTAGATTAGTGAAATTTCATGATTTACTAGCAAAAGTCTATTGAATCAGTCATTGAAGAGTAAGCCCCTAAATATTGGTAAAAAAATAATAATTAGATTAATCGACATATTTAATAATTCGATGATGAAGTTAAATTATTGTAATTCTTTGATTTTTTTGGAATTCTCCTTCAATTCTTTTCTGCAAAATGAATCGAAAAATAACTTCTGTTAAAAAAAAGTCTAAAATGATGCATTTGATATAAATAATATCGCATGTACTAATGGCAGGGACTTCTCCTCCAAGATGCATAATATACTTTTCTTTCTCCCTTGATCCTCTCGTAAAATTGTGTAGTAAACCTGAACGGCCCTCGACAAAAAATTCTTCTAATAACTGTGAGGTTTTTGGCATCACTTTATCAAATAAAAAAAATCTTTACTTTTAGTTCTCCTATGCATAAATTTTTTGCAATTAAATAGTCTTATTGTATATTCACTACAGGAAAGATTCACAGAAACACGAAGCAGCAGTTTTTAAAATTATCAAACTCGCGACTTGGTTAGAGATTGGGAATTTTTTAAGTATAATTTCGACTGCAATCCAATGCCGGAAATATTCTATTTTGCAAATCTTATTTTTCAGAATTTTGTGCGTCGTCCCGTGTTCATAATAATAAGTAATTCAAAATGCTTTGTATTTAATTTAAGCAAGTTTTTCTCTTGCTAACCTATTGTTCTTGTAAAATAATTTTTTTTTATTCCTCAAAAATGAATAATTCAACATTTTCTATTTAAAGACCTGCAAAAATATGTTTTCGCTTTATGATACCCAGACATTAAATAGCACACAAAATTTCCATCCTAGATCTCCTCATATATATTTTTACTTGTAAGGATTAAACAATCTTTTATTTATTTCAAACGAATACAATTTTTGCTTCTTCTTGGGAGCAAAAAATTGAAAACTATAGAAATGGGAGATGTAAGAAATGAAAAAGTTTAATGAAAGAGCGTGATTGAGTATTTTCCTTGAATTTATTGAAAAAATACATAATAAACGTGAATTTTTTTCCACAACTTCTACGGTTTTTCATTTTTAACAAAATAATTAAATTTGACATTAATTCGATTTATCAAATATTTGAGAATGGAGGATGAACTAGTCATCTTGAAAATTCCTTACGACTAGTCAAACTTATGAGAAGTATTTGACTATTCTTTGAAAATTCTGAACGATGAGACACTTCGTTAAATCATATTATTTCCTTCAAGTTTTTTTTTTGGGTCCTGTCCCATTCCTGCAAAAAAATTGTTTCAAATTCTTCTGATTTAATTTCATCTTCTTTTATTACAAGCTTATTTTTCATGGAGAGAGACATACCGCAGAGAGACATGCCGCAAGGGAGACATTCCGCATGTGACTTGATATAGACACAAATATCTTACATTTTCAAAACCTGGAATGTGGAAACCTTATTAATATTTATCCATATTGTAAAAATATCAAAAAATATATAACTTTTCAATAACGCCGGATGTAACTTCAAAACCTTTAATTTGATAAACCTGCGTTTCCTTAGAAATTAAGGGCTTATTTACGACTTTTGATCTATGCTAGGGTCAATTACGAAGTCCTTTATTTTTTCAAAAATACGTGCGCACTCTAAGTTAAATCATAAGCTTCATTTCACAAATTAAAAATGTTTGAAGTAGAACATTGTACTTGTTTTTTTATTTTGATGTATATAGATCATGTTTTCTCGCAACATTTCCAATGAAGGCTGTACAAAAATCATGTAATGCTTTTTGGTTTTTTTCTTTGAGGGTGGGTGGGAGGGGTCGTAAAAATATTTCGATAAGTGAAAGATTAGCAGAAATACACAAGAGTTTAAAAACAAAATTTGTTAGAAAGCGTTACATAATCCTTAAATTGAATCACTTGATCAATTTTATGAGAGCAGGATTGAGCAGGCATTCTCAATCTTCTTTAGGCTTCATGACGTATTGAACTATTATGCATAAGATTTTTTATAACTTTGCATGCTGTTCACGGTGCATCATAAAATAAGATTTGAAAAATTGTTTTTGCAAACAATTTAGTATTCATAACTTTTACATTTTCAATTAACCACTAATTATTGCAAAAGAATGCAGAAAATAAAATCTAAGTGATTATCAAAACCTGTATTTTATGGAAGTACGTTTGCAAAAGTATAGTGAGTTTAAAGAATTTGTATTTATATTTTTTATATAGCTATTTAGGACCTTTTCACGGCAACAGAACCAATAATTGCCTTTCTTGTGCAATTAGCTTTTACATATTTGAAACCAAAGGTTAACAAATTTTTAAGAAATAATCTCTACTGTCAAAATCAGGAGCAGTATCTGAGCTGTATTTTACAAATATACCTCATCAGGTGAACAAATTTGTTGGAATATTTAAAAAGAATATAATGCCGGAAAAACCACGAACTTTATTTAAGTCGAGGTTTTATTTAAACTTATTCAACTATTAAGTTTTTCAATTATAAATAGAATAATTGTACGATCTGAAAGTATTCACGCACACAGAATTCGATATTCAGCAAATTTCAAACACTACATTTTTGAAAATTGACTAAAATTTTAAGTTACTATCTGACATAATTAATTTTGAATGTTTGCAGCTTAAAACTCTTGTACAATTGTGTAGGGTTCAACCTTGAATTATTTTATTTGAAATTATTGGAATCTCAAAGCTGACTATCAATGTTTTGAACTTGAGACGCTACAAATCTGATAATAGACTAGTTTATGAAATTCTTATATAATCTTGGAATCTTCAAGGCTTTCAATTGAAATTTCAAATTAGAATGTGTTTATTACCCAACAGTTTATACAATTAATACAAATACATTTGAAAATTATTCTATAATTTTTAACACTAAAAGAAAACAATTTTGAGAGTTTGAATTGAAAATTCTTATGTTCCAAGCTCTTTCAATTAATAATTATACCAATTTGAATATTTAATTTCAAAATACAGTCTAATTTTCAAGGCTTTGAATGAAAATTACTTGATTTAGAATTTTACCAGTTTGAAATGGCTTTTTTTAAAAATAATGTTCTATACTTCAGTTGTTTTCATTTGGAACCATAGATGCTTTTAAATCTAATTCAAAAGATCTGGAACCCAAAGAATTTCCAAATGAATGAACGAAGTTAGAATATGAAATTTTACTTTGAAATCCCTTAGGTCCTCGGAAATATTATGCAATGTACTGGAATCTCATGAAAACCATTCTTTATTCTAAAATCTCTTTAAATAATTTGAATTCCTTAGAAATTCTGCCCTTTATTATATTCAGTAAATTTTGAAAAAAACTTGAAAATATATCGTGAAACAATTTGCTAGAAATTAAATTATTTTTTCAATTATCATTTTCAGTAGTGAAAAGAAAAAAATTTCAAAATGAAAAATCTAATTCTTCTAAGAGTTTTTCTGTTGGATGACAAAATGACTTTAAAATATTTTACTGAAATTCCTAAATTCGATGGACATTATAAGATGTATATGAATCACAAAATTTCCGAAAAGGAAGCAAACACTACCTTTCTACGATGTTAAGAAGTTTCGGTCGAAATTTTTAGTGAATGTTAACACGATTTATAAGTCTTAAAAGTCCTTGGATATTAAAAAAGTTGACAAACTACGAAATACCACTTCTTTAATATGACCGGGAATTTAGGCGTAGTTTTTAATAAACGTTAAAAATATTTTTTCGTGAGCAGTTTGAATTACAATTGTGTATTTGAGTTTCAATGTTATATAATATTACATGATCATCTGTACATAAACACGATGTCATCAAAGCAATAAACTTATTAATTGAGAATTTTTTGCATACGGAACAACATTTAGTAATACCCTTATATTATATTTATAGCTTTGTTGACATCGTTTTTATGTGCAGATGAGTCAACTTCATTTTAAATATTTTTATGAGTATATCAAAATAAATACATAAACCTATTTTCAAATATTTTCAACAAACATTTTTTCTTTTGACTGGATTGAATAACATTTTAGGAATTCATCAACGCTTTCTACCGCAGCTAAATGAAAATGGCAAAATATCATCAAGAAATAATTGACAGTGTCTATGCGTACCGAGAAATTTGGCTATTTATACGGAGATTTCAGTAAAAATAGTCTCTTTTCCAGCTCCCTCTATTCGTTGCGAAAAAATCCGGATATTCGTATCGAAATTTCGGTACACATTTAACTACGAAATTCTCGGAAATTGAAAAAACCAAGAATCCAACTATCAAATTTGGTCAACACACTCTTGAGTGTCTTCAATCAAATTCAAAAAACCAAAATAGAAAAAGAGGAAAGAAAAAGAAGGCAACCTACAAATCCTTTACGTTAGAGTTTGGAGGTTTCCTTCTTTTTCTTTGAATGTTGGACGGTAAAGTAGAACCCAAAATTTGATTTATTATAAATCTTATTCCTTAAATTTTAAATAGTCTATTATGTTATTCATCATTGAATTCAAAGCGTGCTGTCAAAAGTCAAAATGTGATGTAGAGAATTCTGATTATAGAGTTGATCTTTGAGAACTCAGATAAATAATTTAAGAGCATTTTCAGTATCCTATCCTAACCGAAGCAACCTTTTTGAATAAAAGACAATATTATTGTCACGTCTGAAAACAGAAACAATTTACTGGGCCTTTCCCGATAAGCAAAAAAAATTCCAAGACACTACAATAAGCAAAAAAAAAAGACTTTTAGACCTGAAAAATATCTCTCTTCAAATATTGAATACTGAACTACAAAAAGAAAAGCATGCAAAGCATCAGAACTCTTATAAACTGAAATTATCCAAAGTTAAAGTAAAAAACTTTTAATTCAGCAATTGAGTAAACTTTTAATAATGTAAAATCGAAACTAGAAGCCCTTTATTTCTCTGCCACCATCTATCCCGGTGAAATATTACTGTCAATACCCATTAACATTCTTTTGTTCTATGGGTTTCATGAGGTTTTTCATAAGCTTTTCAATTATCATCAGCATTCTTAAAAAAAATGAACATTTGGCCTTATAAAATGCGGATCAGCAACAAATTATACTTTTTTTGTACGCAGGATTCTTTTTTTTGTCCAAAAAGAAAGCTTAGGTTTTTTACTTTAATATGGGAGAAGGATAGCGTTTGCAAGCAAAATTCACGTTTTTCGGACTCCTCAAAATGATAATTGAAAAAATAATTTAAATTCCAGGAAATTGTTTCACAATATTGTTCTAGGTTTTTTCTCAAAATTTACTGAATATAAATGAAGGGCAGAATTCCTAAAGACTTTTTTTTAAAATTTCAGAATATTTCTGAGGAATTCAGATTATTTATGTTGATTTTTCAATAGAAAACGGTTACTATGGGATTTCAGTACATTTCATGAGATTTCCGAGGACCTAAAGGACTTCAAAGTAAAATTTTATATCTTAATTTCGTTCATGTATTTAAAAATTCTTTGGGTTCCGGATTTTCGAAATTAGATTTGAAAGTATGTATGGTTTCGGATGAAAACAATTGAAATATTGAACATTCTTAAAAAAAAGCAATTTCAAATTGGTAGAATTTTAAATCGAGTAATTTTCATTCAAAGGCCTTGAAAATTAGACTGTAATTTGAAATTAAATATTCAAATTTGTATAATTATTAATTAAAAGAGCTTAAACAGAAGAATCTTCAATTAAAACTCTCAAAATTGTTTACTTTTTTTGGTGTTAAAAACTATAAAATAATTTACAAATGAATTTGTATTAATTATATAAACTGTTGAGTAATAAATACATTTTAATTCGAAATTTGAATTGAAAGCCTTAAAGATTTCAGGATTATATAAGAATTTCATAAATTAGTCAATTATCAAATTAGTAGCGTCTCAAGTTCAAAACATTGATAGTCAGCTTTGAGATTTCAATAATTTCAAAATAAAATAATTCAAGTTTGACCCTTACCCAATTGTACAAAAGTTTCAAACTGCAAACATTCAACATTCAATATGTCAGATAGCAACTTAAAATTTTAGTCAATTTTCAAATATGTATCTAGTATTTGAAATTTTTGAATATCGAATTCTGTGTGCGTGAATACTTCCAGATCGTATAATTATTTTATTTAAAATGGAAAAACTTAATAGTTGAATAAGTTTAAATAAAGTCTCGACTGAAATAAATTTCGGTGTTTTTCCGGCATTATCCTCTTGTTAAATATTCCAACAAATTTGTTTACCTGATGAGATATATTTGCAAAATACAATTCAGATACTGCTCCTAATTTTGACTGTAGAGATTATTTCTTAGAAATTCGTTAATCTTTGGTTTCAAATATGTAAAACCTAAATGCACAAGAAAGTCAATTATTGGTTCTGTTGCAGTACAAAGGTCCTAAAAAGCTATGTAAGAAATATAAATACAAATTCATGAAATTCATTATATTTTTTGCAAACGTACTTCCATGAACTATAGGTTATTGAAAATGTAAAAGTTATGAATACTCAATTGTTCGTAAAAACAGTTTTTCAAATCTTATTTTATGATGCGTCGTGAAATGCATGCAAGCTATAGAAAATATACATAAAAATAAAAAAACAAATACCATGTTCTACTTCAAACATTTTTGATTTGGGAAATAAGGCTTATGATTTAACTTCGAGAATTAAATGCAATTTATGAATTTACAATATTTTGCGTATACAGGGTCTTGAAAAAAATTTTTTTGTCAAAGCAAATGGTGCCATTGGATACCGTTTATAGTCGCTTTTTGCTTATCTAGACCTTGAGAGTCGAAAACATGTTTCATGATAATAGGATACTTTGGACCTTCCTCTAGGCCTTAATAAGCCCTTTTTCTGAGAAGACCGGGGATCGATCAAGGGAACAGTTTTAAAGTTACGGATATGGCGGTCCTAGCTTCTTGTGAACTCAGCGCACAAGCTTTTTTTCATTAAAAATTGCAGAGCCCGGAATTCGGACCTTATAGTTCTTTTTAGTCACAAATGCGCCCTTAATTTTGGTTTGAAGCCGGGATTGCAACTTTAGTGATGAATTCCTTCATAATTCAAAAATTTAAACAGTAAAATTAAATTTGAATTATATTTTTAAAATTTCTAATTGCTTCGTCTGAGTTCTGTGCGTGCTTTTGATAACATTTAGTACATAATATAACTATATACCTCTAAAAACTATATGCGTACGAAAAAATGTTTTTTAATATCTTCTGGCGTTACTAAAAAGTTCCACTAAGCTTTTTGTTATTTTTACATTAATCGATGTACGAAGTTCCAAAATATAGAAAATTTACGACCTTGTTTTTGGAAAATTCCCAATCTCTACCGAAGTCTTGAATTTGATAATTTTCAAAATTGCTACGTCCCTTTCCTCTGAATATTTTCGGTAGAATTTATTGTTTAATAAAAGCATATACCTTTCAAAAATGTATGCCTACGAAAAAAATGTCTTAGGCTCTTCCAGCGGCTCAAAAAAGTTTTCGTAATCTTATTATTTTTCTGAATATTATTTGATATACGAAATTTTAATACTGTGAAAAATTTACTAGCTTGTTTAAGAAAAATTCCCAAGATCTACAAAGTCGTGAATTGGATAATTGTTAAAGTTGCTGCGTTGGAGCCCTGTCCATTTTTTTGATGAAATTTAGTATACAATAAAACTATGTGCCTCTAAAAAATATATGCGTACTAAAGAATGTTCCTTGATATATTTTAGCGCTATTACACAATTTCAGTGATCTTTTTGTTATATTTATGTTATTGGAAGCACAAGGTTCCAAACTATAGAAGATTTATGAACTTGTTTTTAAAAATTCTCCATTTCTACCGAAATTGCGAGTTTGATCATTTCTGAAATTACTGCGTTGGGTTTCTGTGAATTTGTCTGATAGAATTTTAAGTAAAAAGTAGTTTAATTCAACCAAAGAAATCGAACTTACAACAAAATAGTTCAATCCTCGACCAAGGCGGATGAATTTTTAACAAAAATAGTAAGTTTTTAACCAAACAATAAAATTGTTAACAAAATAGTTGAATTTTTAATCTAAAATACAATAGTAGACTTTCCAACCAAAAATAATTAAAGAATTCATTTTCACTCAATGAAAGTTCAATTTTGTTATTAGATTCTAATAATCTAGTTGGCATTTGAGTAGGAAAACGAGAAAAAGACGAATTTTCAACAAAGTAATGCCATTTTCAACCAAGGAGATGAAGTTTTAACTAAAATGACGAATTTCCAACCAGAAAAGATGAATTCTCAAGGAAAAATATAACACCTGATATTTTAACCAAAAAAGATTTGAATTTTAAAAATAAAATAATTGAATTCAAGCATGCAAAATGAATTTTCAACAAAATAATTGAATTTTAATAAAGAAAAGATTTTCCAGTCAGAAGAGAAACAAAATTTCAATCAAATTGTTGAGTTTTCTAGCGGGAGAAAAATAACAATTTTACTGTTTTGGGCTATGAATCTCTATGGCCCTGGAAGTTATTTTTTACCTTCATAAAGTGTTTTGCTTTAGATTTGCTTAATTTGAGTCTCTAATGAAACTCAATGATTTTTCGTGAAAAAAATATAGGAAATTTCTTAGAACGTTCAAGTTTCAGTATGCATGTAGACATTGTAGACTAGGGTAGAAATAATTAAATTGCAAGTTGTTAATAGGTACAGGGAACACTTCCTAGGCAGCAGCAAAACAATACTATCTGTTAACAAACTTTGCAAAAAAACTTTTACAATTTGACAAAATACTGGTAATAACTAACAATTAACTGTTTAAAAAATTCATGAATATAAAAACTAAAACATATGTTTTCAACAATTACTGGTTGTAATATTCATTTCAGAGATGAGATCAAATTCACAAACTTCCTAGGAAAACATTGTTCAAATCAATTTAATTTGTTGAAAAAAATAAGTGTTTGTTAAACAATAAAGCTGAGATATCGAAAACGTGTAAAGTATACTATCAGGCAACCTTGATTATAATTCTGTTAGAAGAAAGCCGTCTTTTCGGGAAAAACAATTGACAAATGGGAATTTGTCAAATAATAAAGGTGTCTTATCGAAAACGTATAAGAGATATCAAAAGGCACGTAACATAAAAGTTTGAAGGCTGTTGAAAACGTTTCATGTGAGTCAATTGAATTTGGCATTGTAGAACTTGACTCTTGAGTTTTTCTCTATTCATTGATGCACACAAATATGAGACCTATCTGTACCTTTTCATTAAAAAAATCAAATTTCTAAATGGAAATGAAGTAATTTGATGAATTTGTTATAAATAAGTTTAAAAAACATTGAGTTTTATTATAGTTGAGTATCAAAATTTTCAAAAATTAGGTCGCAAACGACTTTGGCGAAATAAAATGTAAAATGTAAATAAAATAAATGTCTGTCTATCGTCGTCGTTATTGATTGTATACTGTACAACAAATTTATTAATTTATTCCTTTTTCATTGAACATTTCCTGCTAAGACCCATGGTTTTTCTTTTAATTGTGAAAAATGTTATTAAAAATGAAAAAAGTAAAAAATAAATTTTCTGGCTAAGCAATACGAGATAGGAAAAAATGTGTGGTAGCAAAGTTATTCATCTTGAAGAAGTCTATAAGTTTGCTTGGAAGTGGTTTTTCAGGAGACGCATGGTTTTTGTTTTATTCGTGAAAAATTACATTAATAATAAAAAATTCCACTTTCTAGCAAAACTATACGAGATACAAAAAAATGTCATGAAGCAAAATTGGTCATATCAAAAAGATATAACAATACAAAGATAATTACAAGATTCCATTTTCTGGTCAAACTATGCAAGATACGAAAAAAATGTTACCAAGCAAAATTTCTCAAATTGATATAACAATTCGTTCCAGACCATTTTCTAATACAACGCATCGTTTTTGTTTTGAACACGAAGAAAAACATTAAAAATAAAAAATACAAATTTTTGGAAAAACGGTACAAGACACAACAAAACGTTTAATGGCAAAATTATTCATCGATAAAAGGCTTAGAAACTTGTTATTGATCACTTTTTCAAAAAACTGGTAGTTTTGGATTTAATTGTGAAAAAATGAGAATAAAAATAAAAAATTGTAATTTATGGAAAAACGACGCGAAGTACAATGAAATTTTTAACGGCAAAATTTTCCACCTAAAACTAAAGTCTCGGTAGTTAATTAAACTTGACTTGGATCGAAACTAATAATTGAAAAAATCAGGAGTCCGACCGAAACTGCATTCCATTTCATCACTGTCAGTTAAACAAAACAATTTTGTTTCAATCATTATTTTAATTTCAGATATTACCCAATTTAATACAAATCTATAGATAGCAGATCAAAGTTCAGTAAAAAATCGTTTTTTTCTGTCAGTAACGTAATCGAACAAAAGATTCGGTCGGGTTCCTGAAAAAATAAATAATTATAAATACGCTAATCTAATTTATTAAGTGAAAAACTTAATTAATTAAGCAAATTAATGTACGGAAATTAATACAACATAAGTTTAATATAAAAAAGTTTGACAAAAGAGATTTCATGTTTATACACAAACGTGGAAGAAGTACAAGGGCCTAGCGCGTAGCGCGAGGTAGATACATTATCGAGCGCGAAGCGCGAGACCCAAGAGACGTGCGCCGCAGGCGCGCTCAACCTTGGGAGCGAAGCGAGCGGGCGCGTAGCATAATTTCTTGTGCTACAACTTTTTCTCTCGCGTTATTAACATAGATTCGCCCACAAACAAAGTATTTTTAGAAAACTGAACACGAGTAATTTACTCTGAAAAATAGGTTTAAAGTGGTCCAATTTGGGGGGCCATAACTTATGACCTATTTGGGCTAGATCATTGCATTGATTTTAGAATTACTCAAAATTGCGTCTGCTTTAATTCATATTCGGAACATTTTTTGGTAAAAATAACAGATCTCAAAGTACAGATACAAACTTAAAAATTCAATTTCTTAGCCTCATTTTTTTAGAAAATCGGGTTACTTTGAGGGGTCATAACTCGGCACTTATTTGAAGTAGAAGCTTCCTTTCCTCATATAACATTCTCGGAATTGTGTCTAGTTTAATTTTTCTGTTGGATATATTGCTCTAAAATGCAATGGGATGGGTTAATATACGCAAACGCGATTCGTGAAACTTTTTTCAAAAATATTTACGGGAGGCGTCTTAATCATTTCTAGCAAATTTGGAATTTGCATCAGGACCCCTCAATAAATCGTTTTAGCAAAAAACGCGCTCTTCATACTTAAATGGTAATAAAGTACCAGATGCTTGGACTAAATTCCGATTTAGAGTTCTGTTGTATTTTATCGAAAACACACGAAAATACATATGTGAAAATTTAGAGTACAAATGATTTTAAATATAAAACCGTAAAAGTCGTGGAAGAAAATTGACATTTACTTTTTATTGCTTTAATAAATTTGAAAATGTTACTCAATCACGCTCGTTCATTAAATTTTTTCATTTCTTACATCTTCCATTTCTGTAGCTTTTAATTTGTTGCTCACAGAAAGTAGCAAAAATTGTACTCGTATAAAATAAATAAAAGATTTCTTCATCTTTGCAAGTAAAAATATGTATGGGAAGATCTAGAAATGAAATTTTGTGTGCTATTTAATGTCTGGGTATCATAGAGCGAAAACATATTTTCGCAGGTCTTCAAATAGAAAACGTTGATTCATTAATTTCTGAGGAATAAAAAGAATTTTATTTTTCACGAGCAAAATGCTAGTAAGGGAAAATCTTGTTTAAATTGAATGTAAAGCATTTGAATTACTTATTATTATAAACACGGGACGACGGGCGAAATCACGAAAAATAAAATTTGCAAAATATAAAATTCCTGACATTAGAAAATAGTCGAACTGGTACTTTAAAAAATTCCCAATCTCTAACCAAGTCGCGAGTTTGATAATTTTTAAAACTGCTGCGTCGTATTCCTGTAAATTTTTCCTATAGTACATATACTATGAAACTATTGAATAGCGAAAAATGTATGCATACGAAAACTAAAAATAAAGATTAAATTTTTTTGTATTTAAAAAAGCGATGCAAAAAAAACTTACGGTTAATAAAGAATTGTTTTGTCAGGGGCCGTTCAAGCTCATTCCACATTTTTATGAGAGGATCAAGGGAGAAAAAAAGTATATTATGCACCTTGGGGGAGAAGTTCCTGCCCTTTGTACATGCGATATTTTTTATATCAAATGTATCATTTTGGACTTTTTTTCTAACAGAAATTATTTTTGGATATATTTTGCGGAAAAGAATTTGAGGAAAATTCCAAAGACATCAAAGAATTCAAATAATTTAACTTCATCATCGAATTATTAAATATGTCGATTAATCTAGTTATTATTTTTCTACTAATATTTAGGGGCTTACTCTTCATTGACTGAGTTAGTAGACTTTCACTAGTAATTTATGAAATTTCAATAATTTAGATTTAAAGAGGTCTCATCAAAAAATGATTAAAGGCAATTCTGTATGTCTTTTGAAAAGCAGAACTCATGCAACAGAAATTATCAAATGGATAAGTTGCACGTAAACATCTTTTCATTTAGTTAGCACAATTATATTATAATAACAATTTTAAAACAAGAAAATACCGTCACGTGAGTCTAAGTAAATCCTAAGTAAATTGAACATAGTTGTTGCGCGAATTTAGAACTTCCAGAGCAGAATCTTGTGTATTGCCGTATTCGTACCGATATTATCTTAACTCAATGCTAATTGTTTTTGTGCAAATGTGTACATAATAAGAAAGTAATAATTTGACAAGTCACGTTCCATATTTCCGTTTCGTAGTGAGTATTTGTACATTTTTCTTATCTTAGATTATAATCAGTACTAACTCACTTCGCTTTTTGATACGACTTTATAAACTTGAAAATTAAATTGTCACGCTAATACAGGTTAACATTCAATTTTTTCGTATGTTTACAAATGTGAAATGTTTAATTACAGAATCACATACGCTAAAAAACTCTAAGGTTTTTAATTTATTACGTTGCTTTGAGAAAGTTTTTTTACTTTTTTTTACTACATTACTTTGTAAAAAATTGTCAATAAAGATACAAAAATATTTGTTCCTTTCACATCCTATTTCATGTTTGTATCAAAAACATGCGATATCAAACATTGAAAATAATAAAATATGTTCGCTTATATATGTTTATACTACTACTCTCGTTTTTACTATTAAGTAACTGATCTTTATACAATACACAAATGAATAAATAATTTACATTCAGCTGAAGGCATCAGTAGTAGTAGTGTAGGTCGAAAATAAAAAAACAGTGTGCAATAAAACTTGTTTTTGAAAAATTCTCAATCTCTACCGAAATCGCGAGTTTGAACATTCTTAAAACAGCTGCATTGGATTTCTGTGAATTTGTCTCATAGAATTCAGTATTCAATGGAACTATATACCTCTAAATAATGTATGCATACTGAAAAAATATTCTTAGACTCTTTCGGCGGTTGAGAAAATTTTCATGATATTGTTATCTTTTTCACATTATTTGATATACAAGGTTTCAAAACTATAAAAAATTTACGAAATTGTTTTTCAAAAATTCGCAAGATTTACCGAAGTCGTGAGTTGGATAATTGTCAAAATTGCGGCGTTGGAGCTCTGTGCATTCTTCCGAAAAAATTTAGTATACAATAAAATTATGTACCTCTAAAAAATGTATGCGTACTAAAGAATGTTCCTTAATACCTTTCAGCGCTATTACAAAGTTTCAGTAATCTTTTTATTATATTTGCGTTATTCGGTGCACGAGGTTTCAGGGTATAAAAAATGTATGAACTTGTTTTTAAGAAATTCTTAATCTCTACCGAAATCGTGAGCTTGATCATTTTTAAAACTGTTGCGTTGGATTTCTGTGAATTTTTCCAATAGAATTAAGTATTCAAGGAACTAAAAAATGCGGCTTAGTATTTTATGGTAATACTAGGAATATGAGTACAAATTTACAGCTAGTTTTATATTAGTCGATATACGAGATTTCAAGAATGTAAAAAATGTACACTGAGAAAAAATGCTACATTCTTAATAAAATATGCAATTGAATCAAATTGCCCCATTTAAAAGCAGATATTTTACTGCTTCAAATGTACATATACTACAGAATTCACAGAATCACTATTAAACCTCAATGAATAATTATCATTGTTTTGTTTCACTGAATTATTAATTTGAATCAATAAAAACTTTGCTTCTGAATACGGGAGTCTCTTGATTATCGTTGGCCATAAGCAAAAAGTGAAAAATTTATTTTATTATTTTGTTTGTTGCGTATTTTACATTAAACATAAAAAAAAGTTGAGGGACGTCCTATACATCTATAGCGAGTGTATACCACTTGGACAATTTTTCACCAGTTTTACCCCCCCCCCCCATCCAAACTATCCGCGTTTCCATATAAACGTGGACAATTTTTCAACACCTTAGACCCTCCACCACCTAAACTGTAGAGGTATATTTTATTATATATATAGCCGAAACAGTAAAGGAAAATTCAGTTCATTTCAAAGCGTTCTAACATTAACAGTCATGCGTTTTTTAATTTTCGTCTTTCTTTGCTACTTTCTTTATAGTAGTGAGTGTCAAAAAACTGAAAAACTAAATAAATTTGATGCTCTTGGTGAGTCTAACAATATTTAATTTAGTTACTAAGAACAATAAAATTGAATTTTGCATTAAAGGAGGAAGTTCAATACAGGCTATTGTTGGATACAGAACCAGAAATTTGACTGTTTTTTCAAACAAAAATTTAAAAAAGTTGGAACTAGATTGCCCTGAGTTTGCCAATTTAAGAGAAATTTTTTGAGGCAGGAAAAATTCTCATAAAATCATTTTTTGAGGAGGTGAACGGTGGACACCCCTTACAGTTTTCATTTTCTATCTTCTAAACACATTATTCAATTTCAAAGGTTTATTTGTCAAGAATTTCTTCGTATTCATGAATTGAGGGCAAACTGGCTTAAGCGTTATGGAGTTTTTATTTCAAAGAAAAAAATTTTTTTATTCTGGCTCCAAAAACAGCTCATACTCCTCTTCCGACTACATTTTGTCATTTTTGTAGGGTTAATCTTTCTGTATTAATTTCTTTGCTGATAAATGGACGAAGAATGAACTAGGATTCTTTCAGTGTGTTTATTTCGTTAAAAAAAATTTTGTATAGTTTTGAAATCAATGATTTCATAAAATAATTTCTATACATAGTCATAGAAACGGTGTGTGTGAATGGATAATCGGTAGTAAAAATCATTAATTTGATTTACAGAAAATTGCATAAAACCACTACCGTCCCCAAAAAAAGGTTTTGTATGTGCATACATAAAATCAAAGACGTTCGACTCGAAATTAGATGGTTTATTTTCTGGTAAATATATGATACTTGTATAATTCAACTTTCATTATATATATATATGGTTTAACAAGTTATGGTCTTTTTAAAAATTAAAAATTCAGATTAATCATTGAAATCACTATTTAATTTCCTACAACACATTTTTAGCTGTAGCGTTTGTTTCACTCTCTATTCTTTTATATTTTACGAAATTTCTTTTACAGGTGATTGCGTGCAAGGTGATACAGGTGGTACCTACAAATGTAAAAGATGTATGATCAATGGAAAGATATGTCCGCCTCAATGAGAAAAAATAAATATCTTATTTAGAATTTAAAATATCGTTCGAATATTTTTCCAGCCCTTCGACGTTCTCCCATTTGATCCTATATACCACTCCCCCTCTCTTCCTATAAAACCCGCCCACAACATCTTTTTCCCTTCTCATAAACCACAACGTACATAACTATCACAAATCAAATTCGTTTACTCAGATTGACATTGTTGGTTATTTTCATGGCCATATTCGTAAACTGGGCATCAAAATATGTCGATATACGAGGTTTCAAAAATATAAAAAAATATATAAACTTGAATTTAAAAAAATTTCAAATCTCTACCAAAGTCGCGCTTTAGATCATTTTTAATATTGCTGCGTCGGAGTTTTGTGCATCTTTCCTATAGTACATAATTACATGCAGTAAAACCATATGTCTCTGAAAATCTAACCGTACACAAAAATTTTACTTAGTCTATTCCGCCGATAGTAAAAACTTTCAGTAACCTTCTTATCATTTTTAAAAGTATTTGTCTGAACATTCTTTTAATTTTAGTTTCCGTATCTTATCTCATTTCCAGTGCAGCGTAGATGCAAACTAAACTTATGTAAGTTGGAGTGGACTTAAACTCTACAAAATTAAAAGCAAAGAAGAATATTCTATGTCTCATAAGTCCGAAGTTACAGCGTCCTGAAAAATACTATTTTTTATGAAATTTTATTAGACATTGAGATTTTTCGAAACAACTTGTTTCTGATGCGCTTCATGTAAAGGGTTGTTTGAATGAGAATAAAAATACGTACAGTTCCCTATAGAACTAAAAGAAATCAATTTCAATTTGAATGGATTATTATAGATCTTTTTTCTTATTCTTAATGTTCTGATAATTTCATCGCACTGACACGCACTTTCTGTAACTATGCCAAAATTAAGAACGCACGATGAAAACGGTTATGAAATTTGTCCACTATGCTTTGAAAAACCAAAGATAAAATTTGCACCGAAACAAGTTGTTTCGAAAAAACTCAGTACCTGACAAAAGATCATAAAAAAAGATACCTTTCAGGACGCTGTAACTTCGGACTCATAAGAGAGAGAACATTCTTCTTTTTAGATTTGGTGGAAATTAAGTGTACTTCAATTTAATAAGTACAACTTTCATCTGTGATGCATAGGAAGTGAGATCATTCACCAAAACTGAAATTTAAAAAAAAATCTGAAGGCCATATCTCCCAAACTATAAGAGATAGAACATTCAATTTTTTTATTTTCACAGGAAATTTCACAATTCTGAGTTCCTATTCAGGCTACTTTAGAAAAAGGATGCTCTGAAAAAAATAAATTTCAAAAAACTGAATAAATCTGACTTTATGCACGTGTTGCAAATAATTTCAATAAGCTCAATGCGTCCAGTGGCATTCAACATTTAGAGCTTTTTTTGGATGCGGAATCACGGACTTCAAGCCGAAGAAGCTAAACTTTGTAGTTATTTCCATGAAGATATACATAATGACCTCCTAATAAAAATAAAAAATCAAGCTTATTCAAAAATCCCCCTAGTGATTTTTTTTATGGTCTAAAAATTATCCGGGAGTTATCACAGAAACGAGATTGGCAAAAAAAGGGAGAGACTATAGTCCTTTTGGGTCGAAATCAAATGAGACACACCGGGTCGCTACGAGTATATACGAGGTTTCAAAAATATAATAAGTGTATGAACTTGAAATTAAGAAAATTCCCAATCTCTACCGGCGTCGTGAGTTTGATCATTTTTAAAATTGCTGCGTCAGAGTTCTGTGCATCTTTCTCCACAAAATTTAGGCGTACTCAGAAATGTTTCTTAGTATTTTCCGGCAATTTAAAAACTTTCAGGTATTCTTTTTTCTACAGTATTCGCGATATATGAGTTTTCAAATATATAAAAAATTTATGAACTTGTAATAAAAAAATTTCAAATCTCTACCATAGCCATGAGCTTAATAATTTTTTAAATTCCTGTGTCGGAGCATAATGTTCATTTTTTCGATAAAATCTAGTATACAATAAAACTATATACGTTCAAAAAGTGCAGGCGTACTAAAAAATGTTTCTTCATTTCTTTCATCGTTATCAAATAATTACAGTGCTTTTTACCTTATTTTTACATTATTCGCGACTTACGTAATGAAACTAAGTATAGAGATTGAATTTTTTGTCATTGATAAAGGGGATGCAAGAAATACTGTAGTTATTGAAAAAATATTCTTTTTGGAGCCCTTCAGGCCTATTACACATTTACATCCCAGGCAGAAGAAATCCCTTCTAATCAATATTAAAGAATTAAAAATAATTTAAAGTTAAATGCCTTCGTGGTCCTTCGTGGTACGAAAAGGACATATATTATTAAACAAATTTCTCAATATGAAGAGTGTAAAAAAAATTTCGAATAATAAATAATAAGTTATAATCTTAAATGGAAAGTGGTTGAAGTAGGTATTCATAATCAAGTGAGCATTTAAAATTAAACAACTTCATTTCCAATTCAACAATCTCGGAACTGAATGATTTCAGATTAAAATTTCGAAAATAGGACAATTCCAAAACGATCAAAATTGAATGATTGAAGTTCAATTACTGAAGTAACAATTTCAGGTAATTGAATTTTGATCTATTTTGATTGTAAATAACGCAATTTATAACCTTTTAATTTCAAGTCGTTTAATTTTGGACACTTCATTTAGAATCGTTATTCACCCTTGAAATATTCCAATGAAATATTTTATAGTTTTAAA